>JAODAL010007583.1:0-124051 GCA_025379985.1 Phyllomedusa bahiana
CACCTGCATTTCGCCCATGTTCAAATAAAAAATTTGGGAAAAGGTAGGAATAGTTTTAAAAATTCTTATTAAAAGAGGCAAATCCAGCTATTTAAAACCCCTCTAATCAAAAAAATTTGGATTCAAATTTAATGCAAGGTGTCATCAAAAAATCTGGACTGGGAAAAAGTCCAAAAACACAAACCTGTTTGTTTTGTATAATAAACTATTTTTTGCACCTTTCAATTCACCTGTGGTGAATATGAATTGCGTTTTAAATTTTAGTAGATCTGCGTAAATGAACAGTGGGGGGTAGCAAAAGTCAAAAAACACTAACTGTTATTTTTGAAAAAAAACTGTTTTTTTTCCCCATTTCAATTCACCTGTGGTGAATAAAAATTTGCTTTTTTAAGATTTACTAGATCTGCGTAATGAACAGTCGGGGTGCGAAAAAAGTCAAAAAACACTAACTGTTATTTTTTGATAAATAAAGGGTTTTTTTTTGCCCCTTTCAATTCACCTGGGGTAAAATATAAATTGCTTTTTTAAAGATTTATAGATGCTGCTCATAAACAGTGGGGGTGCGCAAAAGTAAAAAACACTTAACTGTTATTTTTGATATAATAAAGGGTATTTTTTGCCCTTTCAATTCCCTTTGGTAAATATAAATTGCTTTTTTAAGATTTACGTAGATCTGCGTCAATAAACGTGCGGGTGCGAAAAAGTAAAAAAACACTAACGTTATTTTTGATATAATAAATGGTATTTTTTGCACCTTTAAATTTCACCTGTGGTGAATATAAAGTGCGTTTTAAAATTTACGTAAGCTGCGTCAATGAACAGTGCGGGGTGCGAAAAAGTAAAAAAAACACGTAACTTTTATGTTTTATATAATAAACTATTTTCTGCCCCTTTCAATTAAACCTGGGGGAATATAAATTGCGTTTTAAGATTTACGTAATGCTGCGTCAATGAACAGTGCTGGGTGCGCAAAACAAAAAAACACGTAATGTTTTTTTGTTTAAAAAAAAAAGGTATTTTTTGCCCTTTTAAAATTTACCTGGGGGAAATTTAATTTGTGTTTTAATTTTTCTAGTGCTGCGTCAATGAACATGCGGGTACGCAAGAGTCAAAAAAACAAAAATGTTATTTTTGTATAATAAACTGTTTTTTTTTGCCCCTTTCAAAAACCTGTGGTGAATATAAAATTTGCTGTTTTAAGTTTTACTAATGCGCTCAATAACAGTGCGGGGTGCGCAAAAGTCAAAAAACACGAAAATGTTATTTTTGATATAGTAAAGGGTATTTTTTGCCCTTTCAATTCCCCTGTGGTAAATAAGAATTGCTGTTTTAAGTTTCGTAGATCTGCGTCAAGAACATTGCTGGGTGCGCAAAAGTAAAAAAAACAGTAACTGTTATTTTTTGATATAATAAACGGTTTTTTTTTTGCCCCTTTCAATTCCCCTGTGGGATATAAATTTGCTTTTTTAAATTTTATAGATGCTGCGTCAATAAAAATGCGGGGGTGCCAAAGTCAAAAAACAGAATGTGATGTTTTCGTACATACAGGGTTTTTTTGGGCAACAAAAAACCCTTTGGCTGAAAAAGATTCGGGTTTGAAATTTTAACTGCAAGGTGGATATATCAAAGTCCCAGGTGTAATATAAAATTGAACACCTATCTAAAATGTATACTGATAATAAAATGGATTTTTTGCAGTAAAAAAGAGACCTCAGTTACGAAATTTTTGTTTATCCAATATAAGTTCAGGCCCCCAATTCCGGAAATATTTCAATAGCAAATGTTAATAATAAAGATATTCCCCCAATGTCTACACTAAGTCTTGGGGAAATTTATCCATGTTCTTTTAGTGATCTTGTCTTTTTCGCCCGCGGGCCCCCCCCCGCTCCCACCGCCGGGAAATTTTCAGCGGGAGATCTGTTTTTTAAAATTTTTCTAGCAAAAAATAAAATGTTTAAATCTCTAATCAACAAAATTGAAGGATCACAGCAAAAGTAGAGGTTTCTCTGTGCAGAAAAAGACTAAATTTTCCTGAGCTGTTTGCCACAGGGAGAGCGAGGTCTATCCCTATGGACGCTGAGGACCTGAGGGTGAAAAAGGGAAACGTGGGTTTTATGTAAAAGGGTCATGTGATTTTTTTCCCGCCCAAACGCAACCTAACTCCACATGACTCGAAAAACTCTCACCCGCCTATTCTGTAAAACTCATTTGCTGGCCGCCAAAAAATTTCAGGAAAACGCCGAGAAAGGCCGACTTAATAAGATGCACAGATTTTAAACCTTTAATTATCGCAGATTGGGAAATTTCATCCCATAAAAACCTTCCCATTTAAACCCTTTTTCGTAAAAAAACCTCAACCTAACTATAGGGAAAACCCCGTATCAATTGGCCCCCTGCCCATGTGCGGCATCGCCCTCCACACAGGGTTGACCGGGGGGTTCCTCAGCGCTCACGTCTACTGCCCGGTGCTAGGGGAAGGTGGGGGGGGAGGAGCATACCAGCTCCAGCGCAACCTAAGTTGGGGCACGATGGCGCTTCCCTTTACCCCCGTGAGGAGGGCGCTCGCCAGCAGCAGCAGCGGCAGGACCTGGAGCAGTCCCTAAACCAACAGGTGGTGGCCTACTTGGACAACACTCTGCCATCCCAGTTAGAAGATCCGCTGGACTACTGGGCAGCCAAACTGGATGTGTGGCCGCAACTTGCCGAGTTTGCAGTGCAGAAGCTGTCCTGCCCGCCCAGTAGTGTGGCAACAGAGTGGGTGTACAGTGCAGCGGGGGCCATCGTTACCCCAAGGAGAACCCGCTTGTCCACGGGAAATGTGGAACGACTTACCTTTGTCAAGTTGAATCAGGCATGGATCGGCCAGGATTTCCACACACCAATGCCTTAGGGGTCAGATTACATCAGCCATGACGTCTCACCCAAACTGTGAGAAATTAGTCTGGGTTAAAACGACCTGCCTCAGCCCCTATTCTGATGCCGCCACCCGCCTGATGCCACACATCTGCTGACAGTTTCTCCATCTGCCACCAACCATCTTTACCAGGGACTGGTATTGCCACCCTCCTCCACACTCTGTCATTGTGCCACTTTATGACCTCATGCTGCTGCTGCTGTTGCTGGTGCCGTGACAAACCACACTGTAACATTGTGCCACTCTCTGACCTCATGCTGTTGCTCCCCGCCGCCGTCACCTCCACTCTCTGTCATTGTGCCACTCTGTGGCCTACTACTGTTTTTGCCACCTCCAGAATGTCATTGTGCCACTCTCTGACCTCATGCTGCTGCCGTCGTCACCTCCACTTTCTGTCATTGTGCCACTCTGTGGCCTACTCCAGTTTTTCCAACTCCAGAATGTCATTGTGCCACTGTCTGACCTCATGCTGCTGCTGCTGTTGATGCCGTCAACTCCACACTGTGTCATTGTGCCACTCTGTGGCCTACTACTGTTTTGCCACCTCCAGAATGTCATTGTGCCACTGTCTGACCTCATGCTGCTGCCGTCGTCACCTCCACTCTCTGTCATTGTGCCACTCTGTGGCCTACTACTGTTTTTGCCACCTCCAGAATGTCATTGTGCCACTCTCTGACCTCATGCTGCTGCCGCCGTCACCTCCACTCTCTGTCATTGTGCCACTCTGTGGCCTATTCCAGTTTTTGCCACCTCCAGAATGTCATTGTGCCACTGTCTGACCTCATGCTGCTGCCGCCGTCACGTTCACTCTCTGTCATCGTGCCACTCTGTGGCCTACTACTGTTTTTGCCACCTCCAGAATGTCATTGTGCCACTGTCTGACCTCATGCTGCTGCCGCCGTCACCTCCACTCTCTGTCATTGTGCTACTCTGTGGCCTACTACTGTTTTGCCACCTCCAGAATGTCATTGTGCCACTGTCTGACCTCATGCTGCTGCCGTGGCTGCTGCCGTGACCTACACACTCTGTCATTGTGCCACTGTCTGACCTCATGCTGCTGCTGTGGCTGCTGCCGTGACCTACACACTGTGTCATTGTGCCACTCTGTGGCCTACTCCTGTTTTTCCACCTCCAGAATTTCATTGTGCCACTCTCTGACCTCATGCTGCTGTGGCTGCCGCCGTTACCTCCACACTCTGTCACACTCTGCCACCTGAGCCCTCAGCTTGTTTTTTTTCCAGCTGTCGCTGCCATGACTTTATCAGGCTACATTCCCCCATTCAGTATTTTGGTCAGTTTTGCCCTCTTAAGTGCCCAGGGAATTTTAGAATGAAGCGAATCTAAGAGCGGCGGCAGTCATCTACGTGTCATACTAAAACACAACATTGTATGAAGACCAAACCAAGCTCCCTCTGCTTATTTAAGCATGGCACAACGTTCTACAGCACCCTGTAGTCTCTGTGCAGCCTGGAAATAGCTGTTTTTTAACACGAATTGTCCCGAAGTAGTTCGGACCGAATTTATTTTTGTCGGGAAATTCGGCGAAGTGACCAAACCGAATTTTTGAGAAATTCGCCCATCTCTAGGCACAATGTAGAGCCAATGTGATGAATCTGGCTCAGACACCACCTTTAACCTGGTCTGGCTGTTCTGATTGTTCTGCTCCTAGGTTTGGCATCAAAGAATCATAAATGTGTCTACTTCTAAGAATGTGATGTGACGCCCCCAGAGCATCCCAAATCTTTGGCGCTCTAAAAAGTGTCTTTGGCGCAATACAAAGGCACTTATGGCGGCAAAGTTTGGAGTGTGCCTAATCATACATTCTTTTTGGCTCTAAGTACACCAGAGAACTGGTGCAGCCCCATTCATACACGTCGCCCATTGTTTCTATATTGAAAGAGATACATTTTAAAAAAAAATTAATGAGGAACCTAATGTGCAGAAAGTTGACAATTATTTGGATGAGCATTTATTCTATTTTAAATGTTCTATGTATACTAGATTACAAAGGCAAAAATAGGTAAAAAACAAGAGATCACTATCGAAGTATAGGACCCACCAATCATGCTATATCATGCTAACTTCCAACATGTCTAGGATAATTATGGTATAAATTGGCATAACCACCATACCCATTGCGGTACCACATGTGTCGCAAACATACATCATTACAAAGGAAATAACTGTGGTGTAAAAAAAGGATGATTAAATTAACTAAAATTATATATAGGAAATAATAAACACCTCTCTAGTTAATATAATAAAAATAAATAAGACCAACTGGTGATAATGTGAACAATGAGGGTCACCAACATTGTGTTCTCTAATGGATTGTGATTTATTTCCTCTAAACCCTTGCAAAGAGATGTGAACTTGGAGCTTCCAGGTCCCTTTCCTCATATTATTCTCCAATATTAACAGATGACAAGTTAATTGTCTGAAGACAACAATAGATAAAGGCCAAGCAGCAGACAGAAATCGTAGTCTTAACGGCCAAGGTCAGGACATGAAGAGTTTTTGCACAATAGTAGAAAGCCATAAGGTGAAAGTAATAGGATGTAGTCAGAAAACATATTGGGCGACATGTATGATCGGGAGTTGCGGCTGTTTTCTGGCGGAAACTGCGCCTCACCGATCCGAATCCCCTGTCAGACGCAGTAATGCGACGTTAGACGCAACCTTCGCCACTTTCGGATGCGCCTAACATAAAGGGGCGTGCAATGGGTGCGTTGTGGGTGTTCTGGGGCGGGACGCGGCACATTCGAAAACTCCGAGGCATGCATGATCGCGGCTCGGCAAAGTGCGGCACATTGCAGCGCTCGCCAGCTCCGACAGGCAGACCTAGTTGATTGTGGTCTAAATGAGCCGGAGGAGGCGAAGTGGAACGAAAACGTAACATGAGAGGAAACATATAGAAGATAGCAAAAGAAATCCATCTCAGCTCTCAGCTCCGTGACGCATGGAGTATGATTCCAAAAATCGTTTTTATTACGTGTAAAACATTATCAGAAAAAGAGCTCAAACCTTCAAAAAAAAAAAACATAAATAAAATCACTTTCCAAAGAACGGCGCTACATCAGGAATTAGGATCTTGGAAATTGCCGGGAAATACAGTAATTCAAATTCTGTAAGCGCTTCTCATTGGTCAGCAGAAACCAGCCAATCAGAATAGGAGTGACAGGGACCCATTATAAGCTATGGAGAAGTATAGAGTAATCAAATACAAAGACGGGACAGTTCATAATACAGTAAAAATCCAGAACAGAGCTGATGGGTTGAACTAGCGGGGGCTTGGCAATCCCGGCCAATCAGAATAGGAGCGACAGTGACCCATTATAACCTATGGAGAAGTATTGACCAATCAAATGCAAAGGTGGGACAGTTCAAAATACAGTAAAAATGCCGAAAAGAGCTGATTGGTTGAACTAGCGGGGGCTTGGCTATCCCAGCCAATCAGAGCGCAAGCTACTTTCTCCCATTGTAGTCTATGGACAGATCGGGGCACTGAAATCTCAGCGCCGTGAGGCATGGAGTATTAGTAAATAAATTGTTTTTATTAAGTGTAAAACATTCTCTATAAAAGAGCTAAAACCTTCTGTAAACATACAGAAATAAAATTACTAACAATGCGTTTGTCGCCGTCACCGACGCAACATCGGGAATTGGGATATTTAAAATTGCCGGGAAATACAGTAATTCAAATTCTGTAAGCGCTTCTCATTGGTCGGCATAAACCAGCCAATCAGAATAGGAGCGACAGTGAACCATTATAACCTATAGAGAAGTATGGACCAATCACATTCAAAGGCGGGACAGTTCAAAATACAGTAAAAAAGCCAGAAAAGAGCTGATTAGTTGAGCTAGCGGGGGCTTGGCTATTCCGCCAATCAGAGTGCGAGGTACTTTGTCCCATTGTAGTCAATGGAGAGATCGGGGCACTGAAATCTTGGCTCTCAGCGCTGTGCAGCATGGAGTATGATAAAAAAAAAATTGTTTTTATTAGGTGTAAAATATTATCTGAAAAAGTGCTCAAACCTTCTAAAAACATAAATCAATCAAATCCCTAACAACGCGTTTGTCGCCGAGACCGGCGCTACATCAGGAATTGCGATATAGAGAATTGCTGGGAAATACAGTAATTCAAATTCTGTAAGCTTTTCCCATTGGTCGGCAGAAACCAACCATTCAGAATAGGAGCGACAGTGAACCACTATAACCTATGGAGAAGTATTGACCAATCAAATGAAAAGGCGGGACAGTTCAAAATACAGTAAAAAGGCAGAAAAGAGCTGATTGGTTGAGCCCAGGCGGCAGATATGAATCCACCAATCATATGTAGTGCGTCTATTTTGAGTGTAGCAAGAAGGGCGCGATAGAAGGGCGCCCTAAAAGTTATTACTGTCTATGGGAAATATTCTAGTACTGTGATTGGTTGGGGGGAAGAGGGCTCGTCCTGCTTAGCCAATCAGTGGCTGAGCTACTTATCTCATAGAGTTCTATGGGGAAAAGAAATGCAGAACGAGCTCTGTTTGTGATTGGCTAAGTTAAAAGAGGCGCAGTTATTTGGGCCAATGGAAGAGCGAGCGACGCTCTTATGGGTTTTCTAATGCAATCTATAATAAAACTGTACATGGCCGAAATCAAATGATAAGACTCACGAAGTTGTACCGATGTGTATATAAAATGAACAATAATATGGGTGTAATGAAAATAAACTAATAAAATTGAATTCAATGAGTTCATTGTTATTTATTTATTTTCGTTAGCCAATGAACAATAATATGGGTGTAAGGAAAATAAAGAGAAGTATGGACCAATCGCGCTCTGGTTGGCCGGAATAGCCAAGCTCCCACTAGTTCAACCAATCAGCTTTTTTCTGCATTTTTACTGTATTTTGAACTGTCCCGCCTTTGCATTTGATTGGTCAATACTTCTCCATAGGTTATAATGGGTCACTGTCGCTCCTATTCTGATTGGCTGGTTTCTGCTGACCAATGAGAAAAGCTTACAGATTTTGAATTACTGTATTTCCCGGCAATTTTCAATATCCAAATTTCTAAGGTTGCGCCCTTCTTGATTTTTGGAAAGTGATTTTATTTATGTATTTTTTTACAAGGTTTGAGCTCTTTTTTGGATAATGTTTTATACGTAATAAAAACGTTTTTTTTTATTCATACTCCATGCCTCACGGAGCTGAGAGCTGAGATGTATTTCTTGAGCAATCTTATATATTTTCCCTTTGATTTTAAATGATCCACATTTTCACTACATTTAATCGCTTTTAGACAGCTTTGATTTTTCACTTTATTCATTTGAAAGACAACTCTTTTTGCTATTCAATAACATGTTTAATGATTTCTCGCTGTTTTCCAGCCTGTCTCAAATCAGAATACATGTTAGGAGCAGTCCCTTCTGCGCCTAATTCCTGCACCGCGCCTCACACACTGGCGAGGCGCAGGGACCTTTTCACCGCATGTATGAGCGCACCTCCTCGGGGCGGCGAATCTTAGGCGCAGTCCCGCACTGCGCCTAATTCCCGCACTGCGTCTCACACACTGGCGAGGCACGGTGGACTTTTCACCGCATGTATGAGCGCACCTCCTCGGACGGCGAATCTTAGGCTCAGTCCCGCACTGTGCCTAAGTCACACACTGCGCCTCACACGCTGGCGAGGCGCGGTGGGCTTTACACCACATGTATGAGTGCACCTCGGGCAACGACATACATGAGGCGCAGCTTTCACGTTCGAGCGCTCGAAAACTTGCGCTCCGACGTGGCGAGCTTCATACATGTCGCCCATTAGGTCTATGGCCATTGCAGCAATGTACATTTTAGGAAACTACTTGGACCAAATGGACCTTGTTTCTCAGACACAGTGCAATAAGAAAAGTGTTCCTATGGAATCTGTCACAGCTAAACATTTAACCCTTTAAGGTTTAAGCCTGTTTTGGTCCAAGCCCTTTATTTCAAATCTGACATGTGTCACTTTATCGAGAGTAACTTTTTAATGGTTTTACATCTTCATGTGAGTTTGAGATTGCTTTCTCGCAACACATTGTGCTTTAAGTTAATCATTAAAATTCTTAAAATGCATTAAAATTGGTGCAGGCTGATGATAAACGCCACCTTGGCTCTATCGGAAGGAAACTAGTGTGCCAGGACCTTAGAGTGTATGGTACACTGGTTGACAAATCAGCAACACGTATGGGGATCTCCGTAGCAACAGGCAGGTAAAGGCAGGTGCAGACTGGGACTGTTCATGGCAGTGGAAGGTGGAACTGTAGCCGGTAGCGGAGCAGGTGTAGATGCCAGTGCAGACACAACTTCATCACGAGGTGCGGTAATAGTCTGTAGATACTGAAAGAGTTGCTCCAGGTGGATGCCATGATGGGTCACTATGGCTGATAGGTGCTGGATATCTGGTAAAGTCACATAATTATGGTCAGTTCATACTGTCATGTTTTCTAAACAAGGATGGCTAGAAACGCCGGCTATGCGGATTCTCTGGGCCCACCGTGGGTGCACATGTTAACACTCGCGGTGGGTAGTCAAAGTGAGGGACAGGACACTAGACATTGGAAGCAGTGCTGGGTTACAGCAGGTGTAGCCGTAGACTGGTAGCAGAGTCAGTACAGCAGCAGATATCAGCAGGCAATAGATGAAAGGTACAGCGTCAAGAAACATGCGCAGAAGTTCACAAGAACACTGGAAACTCAAGGGTTAACACAACAGGAGCTTCAGAAAACTGAGGTCAAGCACAATGGATGGACAGCAATGAACTGACACTGGAGAAAGGGCAGGAAGTTCTTTAAGTAGCCAGGGGTCACAGGTCACAGTACATGAAATTGGGACACTGTCCCTTCAAATGCAGAGTAGTGCTGCACGCACGCCCCTAGACGGAGCGCGGCACGCATGGGACACCAGAGAGGACTGAGACGTGCGGGATCATGCACAGGTAAGCAATGCTGCACAGCCTGAGCCGCAGCAGCACGTACAGGACCAGGAGACACAGCCGCTGCATTACCTGCACTGGGAGCCACAGTGGACACAGAAACAGAGGCACGGACATGTCCCCGGTCCAAGCCATGGACCGAGGCGTGATCTGTGACAAAGGTTATGGTAAACTTTTAATTTTAGAGGCTATTGCCGTATGTACTCGAGTATAAGCCGACCCGAGTATAAGCCGAGGCATCTACTTTTGCCACAAAAAGCTGTGAAGACTTATTGACTTGAGGATAAGCCTAGGGTGGAAAATACAGCGGCTACTGGTAAATTTCAAAAATAAAAATGTCCCCCATAGGCAGGTATAGGCAGTTTAATGTTCTCCATAAGCAGGTATAGGCACTTTAATGTCCCCCATAGGCAGGTTATAAGCAGTTTTATGTCCCCCATAGGCAGGTATAGGCAAGTATATGTCCCCCATAGGCAGGTATATGTCCCCCATAGCATGTATAGACAGGTATGTCTCCTATAGCCAGGTATAGGCTATTATAGGCAGGTATATGTCCCCACATAGGCAGGTTATAGAGTATTGTAGGCAGGTTATAGACAGTTATATGTCCCCTCATAGGCAGATATATTTTCCCCCATAAGCAGGTAATAGACATGTATATATCCCCAATAGACAGGATATAGGCAGGTATATGTCCCCCATAGGCAGTTATATGTCCCTATAGGCAGTTATAGGCAGGTATATGTCCCTATAGGCAGGGTATAGGCAGGTATATGTCATTTTAGGCAGGTTATAGGCAAGTGTATGTCCTTATAGGCAGGTATGTGTCCCCATAGGCAGTTATAGGCAGGTATGTGTCCCCATAGGCAGTTATAGGCAGGTATATGTCCCTATAGGCAGGTTATAGGTAGGTATATGTCCCCATAGGCAGGTAATAGACATGTATATATCCCCAATAGACAGGATATAGGCAGGTATATGTCCCCATAGGCAGTTATATGTCCCTATAGGCAGTTATAGGCAGGTATATGTCCCTATAGGCAGGGTATAGGCAGGTATATGTCATTTTAGGCAGTTTATAGGCAAGTGTATGTCCTTATAGGCAGGTATGTGTCCCCATAGGCAGTTATAGGCAGGTATGTGTCCCCATAGGCAGTTATAGGCAGGTATATGTCCCCATAGGCCGTTATAGGCAGGTTATAGGCAGGTATATGTCCCCATAGGCGGTTATAGGCAGGTTATAGACAGGTATTTAAAAAGAAAAAAAAATACAAGCACTTTCCTCACTCCCTCGCTGTTCGAACTCCCGGGCGCTCC
The DNA here is from genome assembly GCA_025379985.1 of Phyllomedusa bahiana. Classification (NCBI taxonomy): domain Eukaryota; kingdom Metazoa; phylum Chordata; class Amphibia; order Anura; family Hylidae; genus Phyllomedusa; species Phyllomedusa bahiana. The sequence goes on from JAODAL010007583.1 coordinate 11,184, forward strand.
GTCTTCTGGCACAGGGGGCGTGATGTCATCAGGCAGCGCATGCAGCGTGATGACATCACGCACTGCATGTGCCATAGACTCCGGACAGCCGCAAGCAGACGGCTTTCCGGAGTACTATTGAAGAGCAAGGAAGCTCGGTCTCTGCTCCACAATAGAGCCTTCCGCTTTATGCGGAATCGCATACAGCTGCAAAGATTTCAGACAGTAGACGGGCCACAGCAGTGCCCGGACGCGTTATGTGGTGATATGGGGGCGTCGCACCACATTCAAAGGATTAGACACAATTATGATTCTTCGACACCAAACTTAGGTACAGAACAGTTAGAAAAGCCAGACCAGGGTAAAGGGGGTGCCTGAGCCAGAGTTGTCGCATTGGTCTCCACATTGCCCTGTATGTATGACCTGCACAAGACCAGCCAGACCCGGCTACAGGTCGTGCCTGCGCTACACTGCACAGAATGCCACTAGACGGTCCCACCATGGATGACCAGCAGAAGAACAGCCAGACCCGAAGAACGGAGGGGCCTGAGCCAGACTTGTGGTATTGTCTCTACACTGTGTCTGTATGTATGCCCTGCAGAAGAACAGCCAGATCAGGGTAAAGGTGGTTCCTGAGCCAGACTTGTGATATTAGCTCTATACTGACCTTTATGTATGACCTTCAGATGATCATCCAGACCAGGGTTATGGTGGTGCCTGAGCCATACTTGTGGTATTGGCTCTACACTGCCCTGTATGTATGACCTGCAGAATAACAGCCAGACCAGGGGAAAGGTGATGCCTGAACCAGACTTGTGGTATTTGCTCTACACTGCCCTGTATATATGATATATGTCATCGGCAACGTTCATACATGTCGCCCTTAGTACACCAACCTTGGTTAAATTTATGTCATTACACCATTACAGGAAACCAGATATCCAACAGTAACTCCTTAGCTTGCAAGCCATTACACTAATATAATGTCACGTCAGAGGAGGTGCAGTGGGCCCTGACTGTCACCCAGCCCACTGTCCCTGCCTACTTGGCGTGCTGCCAAAGGCGGCAGACCCCAACTGGACGACAGCCCCTACGCTACTAAGTGCAGGGCCGTCAGTGAAACTCAAAGTCCAACAGTCCGGGTCAGTCACAGTACGGGAACGTATATGCCAAGAAACATAATCCAAAAGAATAGTCAAAAACAAGCCGGGGTCCAAACACGGTCAGGAGCGCAGTACAAAGTCGGAGGCAAAGGCGAGGTCAGGAAGCGAGCCGAGGTCAGAAATCAGGAGAGCAAATATAAACAGGAAACACAGGAAAAGCAAGGGGAAACCTTTCTCAGGCAAGGACTGAGAGAAATGAGGGAGTTTAAATGAGGAACCCAGAGCCCGCCCCAGCAGACGATTGGTGCGGCCTCCGGGCCCTCCTATTGGCCAGTGCGACACACCCTCTGACTTGATTAGGAGCTGAGCTGTCACTCCTAAGCTCATCAGCCCGGCTTCTCCCTGGGTGTGTCGACTGACTAGAGGGATTAACCCCTACCATGCCTTGCTGCTTCATGCCGGAAACATGCGCTGTGACAGTACCCCCACTTTTAGGAGGGGCCACTGGACCCTTCCCTGGTTTGGGTTTGTCCGGGTGAGAGTCGTGGAATTCCCTGATCAGAGATTCAGCGTGGATGAACCTGGCCGGAACCCACGACCTCTCCTCCGGACCATAACCCTTCCAGTGGACAAGGTACTGCAAGGACCTCTGCACTCTACGGGAGTCTACGATGCGGGCAACTTCATATTCCAACTGACCCTCTACACTAACAGGAGGAGGGGGTATCGAAGGTGAAGTCGGAGATGGAATGTACCTCTTTAATAGTGACTGGTGAAAAATGTTATGAACCCGGAGGGAGGGAGGTAACTTAAGACGGTATGCCACCGGGTTCACCACTTCCTGCACCACATAAGGACCCACAAATCGTGGAGCTAATTTACCGCAAGGCACTTTTAGGTGAAGATTTTGGGTGGACAACCAAACTTTATCCCCCACCGCAAAACCACTAGAGCAAAGGCATCTTTTGTCACTTTTTCTTATTTGGATGCTCTGGGCGTTGACCAAGTTCTACTGAACTTGGGCCCAAACTGTGCATACATCTTAAATGATAGCATCCACCCCATTGTGATCGGACATAGCGCTGGATAAAGATGCATGTCTCGGGTGGAAACCATAGTTGCAGAAAAACGGAGAGACCTCAGATGAACTATTATCCTGATTATTAATCGAGAATTCTACTAACGGTAAGTATTTAACCCAATCCGCCTGTTGATCAGAGACAAAACAACAAAGTTTTTGTGTAACGGTTTGGTTCACCCTCTCCGTCTGCCCATTAGTCTCAGGGTGGAAAGCCGAGGAGAAGGATAGGGTGATACCCAAAGCCTTACAGAGAGATCTCCAGAAACAGGACACGAATTGGACCCCTCTGTCAGAAACAATATTCTCGGGTAACCCATGTAGTTTGACAATGTGTTTGATGAAAAGCTCGGCAAGCTTCTTGGACGACGGCAAACCTCTTAGTGGAACCAAATGACACATCTTACTAAAACGATCCACCACCACCCAAATGACCGTCTTACCCTCAGAGGTAGGAAGATCGGTCATAAAGTCCATGGATATGTGGGTCCATGGGTGCTCGGGTATGGGGAGAGGACAAAGTTCCCCAGGAGGACGAGTTCTGGGAACTTTTGCCCGAGCACAAATGTCACACGCTGCCACGTAGGCCTCCACATCACGATACAAAGAAGGCCACCAGTAATTGCGAGAGATGAGCCTCTTTGTGCCAGACACTCCGGGATGTCCTGATAATACCGAATCATGCAATTCCTTTAACAAGCGTAGCCGAAACTGAGTAGGGACAAAGACTCTAGAAGCCGGACAATTAGCAGGTCTCATGTCCTGGTGTGTCTTAATCTCAGTGGCTAAATCGGGGGACATGGCCGAGACAATTGTCTCCTTGGGTAATATAGGTACTGGATCCTCCCGAGGTGAGTGACTGGCACAGAAGCTTCTAGATAACGCGTCAGCTTTAACATTTTTAGATCCTGGTCTGTAAGTGACGACAAAATTAAAGCGAGTAAAGAACAATGCCCAACGAGCCTGATGTGGGTTTAGCCTTTTAGCGTTCTCTAGAAAGGTAAGATTTTTATGATCTGTTAGGACCGTGACTTGGTGTTGGGCACCCTCGAGGAAGTGGCGCCATTCCTCGAAGGCCCACTTAATGGCCAACAATTCACGGTTCCCGACATCATAGTTCCTTTCCGCTGAGGAGAATTTACGGGAAAAGAAAGCACACGGCCGAAGATTGTTCATGGCGGTAGACCCCTGAGATAGGACTGCCCCTGCTCCGAACTCAGAAGCATCGACCTCAACGACGAAGGGTTTGGTATAGTCTGCTTGAACCAACACTGGGGCAGTGACAAAACACTGCTTAAGCCTTTCAAAAGCTTCTAAGGCTTCTGGTTGCCAGTTACTGATATTAACCCCCTTTTTAGTCATATCAGTAAGTGGCCGAACGAGAACAGAAAAATTTCGGATACATTTTCGATAATAGTTAGCAAAGCCCAGGAACCGCTGCAAGGCTTTCAGGGAGGAAGGACGAACCCAATCAAGAATTGCCTGGACCTTCAACATTATCTCTACTCCCACCTGATTGCTTTGTCCTTTCTTCACAGGTACGTTGTGTGAACTACATCTCTCAGCAACCCCTCTGCAATATCTGTGTGATTATATTGTATATCTGAATGGTACGTTGTGTGAACTACATCTCTCAGCAACCCCTCTGCAATATCTGTGTGATTATATTGTATATCTGAATGGTACGTTGTGTGAACTACATCTCTCAGCAACCCCTCTGCAATATCTGTGTGATTATCTTGTATATCTGTATGGTACGTTGTGTGAACTACATCTCTCAGCAACCCCTCTGCAATATCTGTGTGATTATATTGTATATCTGAATGGTACATTGTGTGAACTACATCTCTCAGCAACCCCTCTGCAATATCTGTGTGATTATATTGTATATCTGAATGGTACGTTATTCTGCTGGACTACAAACACCATCATCTCCCCCTAACTGCTGTAATGTCATTTTCCTATATTGTGTGTTATGGTATTTTGCCTTGAACTCCCAGCTCTGTTTCAAATAATTAGGAGGTGTTTCTATGTTTACGTAAGCCTATACCCAATTAGCCTTTGAAGAACTTCCTTGCTGCTATCTCTTTATAACCCCACCCATTTCTGTCACCTGAAAGTGGTGATCTAGTCAATAGACACTATATATTGCAGCCTTTGGGGTCTGCAAGACCTTTTGGTCTGCCAGCATTTTCGAAGTGACAGCATTTTTGAAGTGACAATGAATTTTGACCGAATTATGGCCGAAGTGGGCAGAAGGAGCGGAAACGTACCTTTGTAAGTAACTAGGCTTTCGAACCTACAGCTTTGTCACCATGCTTACATTTGCAATCTATCTTGCTGTCTTCTTCCGCCTTTCCTATCACCCGGTCATGCCTCCAAACAACTCTGTCCACATTAGCTCCTCTCTCCTTCCCTCTACCATGCACGCATCTCATGCATTACTTACTTACTTTACCTACCCCAAACCATCCTCTTTCAGGGTGTTGCACAAACATCGCTCATATTCATCACTGAACCATCTGCAATCACTTTTCATTCTCCTGCTTCTTGCTGCAGGAGACATGTACTCAACCCTGGTCCACCTTCCTTTACTGCTCATCCCACCTCTTTCTCCCACAGAAACCCTGCTAACCTGCGTTATCTTAGTTGTACGTCTTTCCTCTCCTTTTAAATGTGCTCTGGGGAACGCCCGATCCGTCTGTAATAAACTCCTGCTGTCCATGACCTGTTCCTTTCTAACTCCCTAAATCTCCTGGCTCTCACAGAAATTTGGTTTCCAGCAATCGGGACACCGTTTCCCCCTTGCTGCCCTCACCTACGGGGGCCCCTACACTTCACCCACACCCCCAGACCTGACAGGCCGGGTGCAGGAGTTGGCATACTTCTCTCTCCACACTGCACCTCCCAAAGGGCATTCCTCCTGTACCCTCCCTCACTTTCCCCTCCTTTGAGGTCCACACCCTCAGACTCTTTCGGCCATTTTCCATCAGAGTCGCAGTTGTCTACAGACACCCCGGCTCACCCCGCCAGTTTCTGGATCATTTTGCTGCTGGCTTCATCATTTCCTCTCTACTGAAATACCCACACTCATCATGGATGATTTCAACATCCCCTTTGAGGGACCCCATGTCTCCTTCTGCCTCTCAGTTTCTTTCACTAACCTCTTCTCTTGGCCTCTCGCAGTTTCCTGACTCTCCAACTCACAAGGATGGGAACTCTCTTGATCTGATCTTCTGTCGTCTCTGCTCTTTTTCTAATCTTACTAACTCCCCTTTGTGAACTCTCGGATCATAACCTTATCTCTTTTACTTCAACAACTTTCACCCTTCTCTGGACACCACCTACCCGTCGCCCATTCCGAAACCTTCCGCTCTATCAACACTCAGGAGCTCACAGACACCATACAGCCCTCACTGCCCCCCAATCTCCTCTCTCTCCTGTCCTGACCTGGCTGTTAAACATTAAAATGAAACTCTCACTACCACCCTGGACATGTTGGTACTGCTCACACACTGCACCACCAGAGTCAGACGCCGGCAGCCTTGGCACACGCCTCAGACTTGCCATCTGCAGCGATGTTCCAGGTGCGCTGAGCGTCTGTGGAGAAAGTAAAAGCTACCTGCAGACTTTCTCCAAAACAAATTCATGCCCCGGACCTACCACACTGCCCTTCACTGCGCCAAACAAAAATTTTTTCACCTCCCTCATTTCCACATTACACAACAACCCAAAACGTCTGTTTGACACCTTCCACTCCCTCCTCATGCCCAAAGCTCAGGCCCCGGTCACTGACCTCTGTGCTGAAGACCTGGCCACTCACTTCAAAGACAAAATTGATGGCATTCGACAAAACATCACATCACAATCCCCAAATAACACCCATCCTGTCCCTCCCCGCACATCCTCTAATCTGCTCCCCAGCCCTTGCCCGACATCAGAAGTAGAAGTGTCCAGGGTTCTCCTGTCCTGCGCGCCCCACACATTTCTCTAGTGACCCATTCTCTCCCACCTCGCCAGTCTACTTCTCCACTGTCCTCTCTCACCTTACTGCAATCTGTAACCTCTCTCTCTCCACTGGGATCTTTCCATCTTCCTTTTTAAACCGCTGTTATAACTCCCCTTTCTTAAAAAATCCCTCTCTGGGCCCTTCCTGCGCTGCCAACTACCGACCAGTCTCTAACCCGCCCTTCATCTCCAAACTCCTGGAACGCTTGGTCTACTCTCGCCTGATCCGCTATCTCTCTGCTAAAATCTCTTCTAGACCCTCTGCAATCTGGTTTCCGCACCTACACTCCACAGAAACTGCTCTTTTTAAAGTTTCAAAAGATCTCCTGACAGCAAAATTCAGGGTAACTACTCCTTGCTGCTTCTTTTGGATCTCTCTGCAGCATTTGACACTGTTGATCACCAAACCCCCTCCTCAACATGCTCAGCGCCATCGGTATCCCGGACACCGCTCTCGCTTGGTTCTCATCTTACCCTCTCTGACCGCTCCTTCAGTTTTCTCATTTTCCAGTTCTTACCTTCCTCTTCCTCTTGCTGTCGGGGTTCCTCAGGGATCCGTTCTTGGTCCACTCCTCTTTTCACTCTACACAGCCCCCATTGGGAAAAAACCATCAGTAGATTTGACTTCCAGTACCATCTCTATGCTGATGACACTCAACTATACACTTCCACCCGATACATCACTCCAGCCTGCTACAAAACACCAGTAATTGTCTGTCCGCTGTCTCTGAATCATGTCCTCTCTCTATCTTAAACTAAATCTCACTAAAACGGAACTTCTAGTCATCCCACCATCTACTAACCGACCTCCCCTGCTATCTCTCCTCAGTATGTGGCACCACCATAACTCCTAGGGAGCAGGGCCCCATGTCTGGGGTTATATTAGATTCTGATCTGACCTTCACCCCCTATATCCAATCCCCTTTCCCGCTCCTGTCACCTGCACCTCAAAAAACATCTCCAGAATTTCCCTCCGTTTCTCCTGTGGAAAACAACTCAAACTCTCATTGTTTTCTCTTTTCATTCTCGTCTTGACTTTCTGTAACTCCCTTCTTTTTGGTCTTCCTCTCTGTAAACTCTCCCCTTTCCAATCTGTCCTGAATTTCAGCAGCCAGGCTTGTCTTTTTCCAGCCGCTAAAACTGATTTCCCTCTACCCTGTGTCAGTCCCGGCATGGCTGCCTATTTTAGTACAGAATACAACATAAACTCATCACCCCTCACACATAAGGCTCTCCACCCGTGCTGCACCCCCATACAATCTCCTCCCTCCCCATCTCTGTCTACCACCCTACCCGCTCTCTCCGCTCTGCTACTGATCTAAGACTACACACCTCACTCATCCGAACCTCCCATGCCCGTCTCCAAGATTTGCCCGTATTGCACCAGTTCTCTGGAACATGTTACCCCATGTGATCAGGCACACTCACAACCCTCACAGTTTTAAGTGCACTCTGAAAACTCATCTTCTTAGACAAGCCTATCAAGATCCCTAATTGTTAAGCCCCCAAATTCTGTCACATATTCGTCACTTCCTGCACTTTGGCACCCACAGGCACTTATCTGTATATAGATGTATGGTTCGGATGGCAGGTTCATCCACTTTTTATGTATACTACCCTATATTTATGTAACATGGCTGGTCCATTGTAAATCAAGCACTTGTCACCCTTTGTTTCACCCATACACCCTAATAGATTGTAAGAAAAATATTAAATTTTCATTGGCAACAACAGCTTTTTTGATACCATAGGGAATACCTGTTCGCCTAGGTGACCTTCCCGCAAGCCACCTAGACGCCGGAGTATTCCGGCCAGGACCTCCTTTTTGGGACACTCACGGATGAGATGACTTTCTCCGCCACAGTAGAAGCACAGTCCCTGGGTGCGACGTTAGGTCCTGCGGTCACTGGCAGTACCCGTAGAAGAGGCCCCTACCTGCATAGGCTCCTCAGGGGGCGGTGGCAGAACGGAGTAGTGGAGCAAGGCGGGGCAATGGAGAAAGGGTCTGCTCCCGACGTCTCTCCCTAAACCATCTGTCTAATCGGACTGCCAAAGCGATGGCATCGTCCAGAGTGCCCGGAGTAGGATAGACCACCAACATGTCCTTAACATGGTCAGCCAATCCTACCTGGAACTGGCACCTGAGGGCTGGGTCGTTCCACCCCGAAGGAACGCACCCGCGACGAAAGTCAGAGGCGTACTCCTCTACAGTCCTCTTATCCTGCCTTAAGGTGGTGAGCTGAGTTTCGGCCACTGCCTTCCTATCAGGGTCGTCGAAGAGAAGTCCCAAAGAGACAAAAATCTGTTTACAGAAGACAATTCCGGTGAGTCGGGGGGTAGTGAGAATGCCCACTCCTGGGGGGACCCTTGGAGAAGGAACATGACAATTCCCACTCTCTGTTCCTCATTACCAGTGGTACGTGGGCGGAGTCGAAAATACAGCCGACATACCTCTCTGAAAGTCAGAAAAGCCCTCTTGTGTCCCGAAAACCTATCGGGTAGCTGAATGGGGGGTTCCTCTGAAGGAGAAAGCGAAGTCGGAGGGTTCAGAACTTGTGGGGTACCCTGGGAGGTCTTTTGGTGCTGTACCATCAGTGCCAGGTCTTGGACTAACTGGGTAAGTCCCTGTATCTGCTCCACCAGTGCAGACATGGGGTTCATGATACCTGGGGAGCAGTAATGTATGGCCTGAGAAAATTTCACGTCAGAGGAGGTGTAGTGGGCCCTGACTGCCACCCAGCCCACTGTCCCTGCCTACCTGGCGTGCTGCCCTAGGCGGCAGACCCCAACTGGACGACAGCCCCTACGCTGCTAAGTGCAGGGCCGTCAGGGAAACTCAAAGTCCAACAGTCCGGGTCAGTCACAGTACGGGAACGTATATGCCAAGAAACGTAATCCAAAAGAATAGTCAAAAACAAGCCGGGGTCCGAACATGGTCAGGAGCGCAGTACAAAGTCGGAGGCAAAGGCGAGGTCAGGAAGCGAGCCGAGGTCAGAAATCAGGAGAGCAAATATAAACAGGAAACACAGGAAAAGCAAGGGGAAACCTTTCTCAGGCAAGGACTGAGAGAAATGAGGGAGTTTAAATGAGGAACCCAGAGCCCGCCCCAGCAGACGATTGGTGCGGCCTCCGGGCCCTCCTATTGGCCAGTGCGACACACCCTCTGACCTGATTAGGAGCTGAGCTGTCACTCCTAAGCTCATCAGCCTGGCTTCTCCCTGGGTGTGTCGACTGACTAGAGGATTAACCCCTACCGTGCCTTGCTGCTTCACGGCGGAAACGAGCGCTGTGACATATAAACTGTTAGACAATCATTTTTATTTAGTTCTCCTATTCCTTCCAGTGACAAGTTTCAAGACAAAGAAGAAAAAGTCAGATCAGCAGTTCAACAGGTTATGAAATGTGACCTGGAGAAAGAAAATATAACGGATTTGATGGTCTTAACTCCAGCAGATTGTATCATCACTGCTAGGCTCCAAGATCATACCTGTAGAGATCAAGATGATTACATCAGATATCTCAGAAAGTTCTCAAGTTTGCTTACACTTTATATTAGTTGGAATTTGAGATGCAACAAGCACCATAGCTGGGAAACATCCATTTAATTTTTTTACATATAACAAGGCTTTTGGCAGAAAGGCTATATTTTGAGAAGACTTTGTGATTGATTACTTTAAGGTTAAAGGGTTTTGCCAAGAAGTAGGTTCCTTACCTAACAGGCTGATATTCCCCTCTTGAGGCTTGAAAAAGTGTGTTTCTGTGTTTAAAAAAAACAAGTATCTCCTCTGTGATGTCATTGCACCACCTCCCATGCACGCTCCTGATATTCAGTCTCTGTAGTTGAGTAAACCTTGTTTGGGTAATCCACAGGGGATAACTGTATTGGGTACAGGAGAGAAGATAAGTTCTGAGCAGGCAGCATTCTTTCATTTGTTCACAAACTGATGCACGGGGAGGGAGGGGGCAAGCAGGGAGTGTCTGCATGTTTACAAACAGTGGACTCTCTATACAAAAGACACGGGATCTTTTCTCCTCAGTCCCTTCAAAGCTCGTTCATGTTCCCTGCCATCAGATAAGAAGTGCAAACAATGCAAGTGCGGCCAGGTCAGCTCCTGTCAGCTCCTGGTCGTGTCTAATGTAAACTGTCAGGAAACTAAGGGCATGTAAAGAAGGCTGTAGATCTCACAGGCTTCACTTTTTTAATTACATATATTTAGAAAAGTGATTAAATACCCATTTTGGAGGATCACACGTCAACATTAGATCATGGTAAAACCCCTTTAAGGAGAGTATGGATGAGAGTGACCTTACTGTCTACAATGTCTTCATATTAACTGCAACTCATAACAAAATTTTTAAAATAAGTTGTAATAATTATAACATCGCTTCCTTTATTATCTTTTTTTATATAGTTACATAGTCAGCAGACTGCAAATATTAAATACATAGAAACATGGAATATAAGAATGATATTAAATTGCATTACTGCTATCTTGCATACATGCAATATTGAGATCTTAGTGCACATTTTTTGAGTCTATCAACCAACAGCAAGGTGAGCTTGTTTCAGATGGGACCTAAACAAACTCTAGAGGGACCCTTTTTCTGCTAATTCATTGCAGCTTTTTTATATTGTTTGGAGGTGATTTTCATTATGTAATAGAGCTGAGACCTGGCTTGATTATCTGGAATATCATGTGAGCCGGACGCCTCATGCTAACTTGTTTTTCTTTCTTGTCTTGATCCTTATTTGCTTTACATAAATAATGTAATAAAGCTAAGCAGGATGCATTTAACTGTTTGTTTTTTCCTTTAATAGTTTCATCTCTTACTTTCTCTTTATAGTCTACAAGCCTAGATTTAAGAACAATAATCATATTTACTGGGATTGACCATATTGTCACGAATGCCCCTGTGACCCTCGTCCCGGGTCGCGGGCGCATCCGTGCCCTGCAGCTGAGTGGCACATCTGGTCACGGATGCGCTCGTTCCCCTGCCGGAGCCCAGTATCACTTACCCGGCTACGCTCCTGCTCCGGCTGTCTCTGTCTCTCAGCGCGCGCGGCCCCGCTCCCTAGGTCGTGTGCGCGCCGGCAGTGTTAAATTTTAAGGGCCAGCGCATCGGTAATTGGCTATTGCCGGTCGCTGCCCCTATTTAAGCCTGCCTCTTCCTAGTGACCTCGCCGGATCTTTAGTGCCCATTGCCTATTGTGAAAGTGTTCCTGAAGCCTTGTCCTGATTACCGTGTACCGTACCTTCTCGCCTACGTTCCTGACCACGAATCTCTGCTGCCTGCCCTGACCTTCCTGCCTGTCCCCGACTACGAGCCTGCCTGACGTATCTGTACCTCGCCTACCCTTGGCCGCCACCGCAAGCAAGTTCAGCCGGTGGAAGCGACCTGGTAGACTCCCGCCGCAGCAAGTCCATCCCGCTTTGCGGCGGGCTCTGGTGAAAACCGGGACCTACTTAGATTCCGCTCCCTGGTGTGGGCTTTCACCATCGCTTGCGGTGGTCCAGCGGATCCACTACCACAGACCGTTACAGTAAGATCCGGCCATGGATTCCGCCAAGGTGCCACTGGCCAGTGTGGCGGACCTAACGACCATTGTTGCCCAGCAGTCACAGCAACTGGGTCAACAGGCGCAGCAACTGAACCAGTTGTCCACCATGATGCAGTAATTCATCGCCGCCCGGCAGCAACCTTCGCATCTCCCATGGTTGTTCAAGCTTCAGCGGCTTATCTGGACCAGGTGGGCCCCAAGCTCCAGCTGTCGCTCCCGTCTAAGTTTGACGGATACCCGAAACTCTGCAGGGGATTCGTCACCCAATGTTCGATGCACGTGGAGCTGATGGCCGACCAGTTCCTGTCCGAACGTTCAAAGGTGGCATTCATGGTTAGCCTGCTAACCGGAAAGGCCCTGGAATGGGCCACACCTCTGTGGGACAGGCACGATCCGGTAACGGTGGATCTGCAGTCTTTTCTCAGGGAATTCCGCAACGTATTTGAGGAACCAGCACGTGCATCCTCCGCCGAGACAGCCCTCCTAACCCTGCGCCAGGGGGATTCGTCCGTAGGAGGCTACACGGTGCAGTTCCGCACCCTAGCATCGGAGCTAACTTGGAACGAGACTGCTCTGTGCGCCACCTTCAAGAAGGGGCTCTCAAGTCGAGTTAAGGATGTGTTGGCCGCGACTTGATCCGGTTGGCCACCCGCATCGACGTGTGCTTCGCCGAAAGGGAAGAAGAGCTTCGGCAAGAGCGTGAGTTAGCCCTACTATGCCGGTTCCCACGCCTGGCACCGGTATTCCAGAGGCCTCCTGTGCAACCGTCTCCAACTCCCTCGGAAGAACCCATGCAGATTGACTGGGTTCACCTCACAGAGCAGAAGTTGGCCCAACGTCGGCAAAAGAACTTGTGCCTATATTGTGGCAGCTCGGAGCACTTCCGGAGGAATTGTCCCCAACGTCCCAAGCATGCGGGAAACTCCCGCACCTAGGTTCTGTGGGAGTGGCGTTTCTAGGTGCAAGTTCCTCCTCTCCACGCCTGATGATGCCGGTACAAGTCGTGACTGACGCTGGACTCTCATTTCAAGTCTCGGCATTCCTGGACTCGGGCTCAGCCGGGAACTTTATCCACCGTTCTCTAGCGATGCAGTATCATCTCCCGGTGGTCCGCCTGGAAAAGCCACTGGTGATCTCTTCGGTCAGCGGGGAGCTGCTAAGCGACACCATACAATGTATCACCAAACCACTGTCCCCCCACGTAGGGGTCCTACATAAGGAAAAGATCTCCTTCTACGTGTTGCCTCGCTCCTTGTCGGCGATCCTCCTCGGGCTGCCATGGCTGCAGTTCCATTCTCCTACACTGGACTGGACATCTGGAGAAGTAACTCGTTGGGTTCCTATTTGCCGGAGTCGTTGTTTGGTGGCCCCCCGTCCGGTGCTTTCCTGCTCCCACTCGACCTTCCGTGAGCCGATGTCCGGCTTTCCTCCCTAATATCTGGAGTTCGCCGATGTGTTCTCTGAGAAGCAAGCCGAGAGTTTCCCTCCTCATCGTCCATATGATTGTCCGATTGACTTACTGCCAAGTACCAGTCCTCCTCGGGAAGGAGTCTACCCCTTGTCCGTTCCTGAGACACAAGCTATGTCGGAGAATATTCGGGAGAATCTCCAGAAAGGGTATATACGCAAGTCCTCTTCTCCCGCAGGTGCGGGATTCTTCTTCGTAGAAAAGAAGGACGGTTCGTTACGGCCCTGCATCGATTACCGGGGTCTTAACAAGATCACGGTGAAGAACCGGTACCGTCTGCCATTGATCACGGAGCTCTTTGACCACCTGCAGGGTGCGAAGATCTTCTCCAAGCTGGACTTGAGGGGGGCCTACAATTTGGTCCATATCCGTAAGGGCGATGAATGGAAGACGGCCTTTAACACCAGGGACGGGCACTTTGAGTACCTGGTCATGCCATTCGGACTATGTAGTGCGCCTGCCGTCTTCCAGGAGCTCGTGAATGACGTCTTCAGGGATCTCCTTTATACCTGTGTCGTGGTCTACCTGGACGACATCTTGGTGTACTCACCTGATCTAGAGACTCACTGCGTCCACATTCGCCAGGTACTGAGGTGCCTACGAGCTAACCGCCTATATGCCAAACTGGGGAAGTGCCTCTTCCATCAAGCTAGCCTTCCATTTCTGGGTTATATCATCTCGGACCAAGGCCTACGGATGGACCCAGCCAAGTTGTCGGCCGTGTTGCAATGGCCACACCCAGCGGGCCTTCGGGCCATACAGCGGTTCCTGGGTTTATGTAATTATTAGCGGCAGTTTATCCCACATTTTTCCACGCTGGTGGCTCCTATTGTGGCCCTTACGAAGAAAAACGCAAATCCACGTAGCTGTCCCTCCGAGGCCGAGGAAGCGTTCTCCAAACTGAAGACTGCCTTTGCCACTGCGTCTATACTGTCGCGGCGGGCCCCACGAAAACCTTCTCACTCTAAGTAGATGCATCGTCAGTGGGAGTTGGAGCAGTCCTCACGCAAAAGGGGCCCACGGGAAAAACGGTCACGTGTGGCTTCTTTTCCAAGACATTCTCGCCAGCGGAAAGAAATTACACTATTGGAGACCGGGAGTTATTAGCCATCAAACTGGCATTGGAGGAATTGCGTTATCTGCTGGAAGGTGCTCGACATCCCATCTGTATCGAGTCTGATCACAAGAACCTCCAGTACCTCCAGACGGCTCAGCAACTCAATCCACGTCATGCTAGGTCGCTCTTTTTCTCCCGGTTTAACTTCCAGATCCACTTCCGTCCCACGGAAAAAAATGTGAAGGCAGACGCCCTCTTTCGTGCCTCCGATGTGGTGGGTGAAGAAATGTCTCCAGAGCACATTATCCCGCCAGAGCGTCTTATGTCCGCAGCTCTCGACGACCTCCGCAAGGTTCCGCGGGAGAAGACATACGTAAGCCCTGCGCTCCGTAGGCGTATCCTGAAGTGGGGACACTGCTCATTGGTGGCCGGCCATCCCAGTGCTCGCAAAACGTTTCTCCTGATATCACAGTTCTATTGGTGGCAGGAACTCGCTAAAGATGTCAAGGAATTAGTTGAGTCGTGTACCTCCTGTGCCCGCAACAAGACACCTCGCCACAAGCCGGCGGGGCTCTTGCACCCACTACCCATCCCTACCCAACCATGGTCTCACGTGGCGATGGACTTTGTAACCGATCTTCTTCCTTCGTCTGGTAACACCGTTGTCTGGGTTGTCACAGATCGGTTTTTCAAAATTACGCATTTTGTCCCTTTGCCAGGCCTGTCCTCTGCCCTGCCCCTGGCCGAGCTGTTTTTTCGCCACATTTTTCGTTCGCACAGACTTCCTCTACAGATCGTCTCAGATCGGGGGGTCCAGTTCGTTTCCAAATTCTGGCGGGTCCTTTGTTCTCAACTCCAGGTGAAGCTTGATTTCTCCTCAGCTTACCACCCCCAGACAAATGGCCAGGTGGAGAGAGTCAACCAGGTTCTGGGGTTTTACCTATGCCACTTCGTCTCGGCTCGACAAGATGACTGGTCCAACTTGCTTCCGTGGGCAGAATTTTCTTATAATTCCCTATACTCGGAGTCTGCAGGTGCCTCTCCCTCCTACATTGTGTACGACCTGCATCCCCGCCCACCTCTCCCGCTGGAATCCCCTTCTGAGGTTCCGGTGGCAGATGCACTGGTCCAGGACATGAGGACCATCTGGTCCCTGACCCGCCAATCTCTGCTCCGTGCTTCTGAGTGCAGGAAGGCTCAAGCAGATAAAAGAAGAAGTCCCCCTCCAGTCTTCTCCCCAGGTGACAAGGTGTGGCTGTCGGCCAAATATGTCCGCCTCAAGATCCCAACCTACAAACTGGGACCCCGCTTTTTGGGACCTTTCAAGGTTCTTAAGCGCATAAACCCGGTGGCCTATAAACTCCGGCTCCCACCTACCATGCGCATCCCGAACTCCTTTCATGTCTCGCTACTAAAACCCCTGGTCCTGAATCGTTTCTCTCGGAAGGCAGTCCCTCCTTCGTCTGTCTAATGTCTTTGTAGTCAAGGAAATCTTGGGTATGAGGAGGACTAGAGGGAAAGGATACTTTCTCGTTGACTGGATGGGGTTCGGGCCCGATGAAAGGTCCTGGGAGCCGGAGGAGAACATTCCGGAAGTTGGGTTATCCAAAAATTTCTCCAGACCAGAGAGCGGGGGGGGGGGGTACTGTCACAGATGCGCCTGCGACCCTTGCCCGGGCGCATCCGTGCCCCGCAGCTGAGTGGCGCCGCGACCTGCACACCAGGTCGCGGGTGCGCTCGTTCCCCTGCCGGTGCCCAGTATAACTTACCCGGCCACGCTCCTGCTCCGGCTGTCTCTGTCTGTCGGCGCGCGCGTCCCCGCTCCCTAGGGTGTGTTAAATTTAAAGGGCCAGCACACCGGTAATTGGCTATTGCCGGTCGCTGCCCCTATTTAAGCCTGCCTCTTCCTAGTGACCTCACTGGATCGTTAATGCCCATTGCCTATTGTGAATGCCTACATTCCTGACCACGAATCTCTGCTGCCTGCCCTGACCTTCCTGCCTGTCCGACTACGAGCCCGCCTGACATATCTGTACCTCGCCTACCCTTGGCCGCCACCGCAAACAAGTTCCACCAGTGGAAGCGACCTGGTAGACTCCCGCCGCAGCAAGTCCATCCTGCTTTACGGTGCTCTCTGGTGAAAACCGAGACCTACTTAGATTCCGCTCCCTGGTGTGGGCTTCCACCATCGCTTGCGGTGGTCCAGCGGATCCACTACCGCAGCCCAATACACATATCTCAACAACTCCATACAGTGAAGGAAATAAGTATTTGATCCTTTGCTGGTTGTATAGGTTTGCCCACTGATAAAGATATGAACAGTTTATAATGTTAAGGGTGTGTTAATTTTAACACTGAGAGATAGAATATCCAAAATAAAATCTAGAAATTCACATTGTATAAATTAAATAAATTTAATTGCAATTTGCAGTGAGAAATAAGTATTTGATCCCTCTGTCAAACAAGACTTATACTTGGTGGCAGAATCCTTGTTGGCAAGCACAGCAGACAGCTGTTTTTTTTTTTTTTTTTTTTGGAGTTGTTTGCGCCAATTGCTCCTCTCAGATTTGCAGATCTCTAAAACATTAAGATTTTGAGGCTGTTGCTTGGCAACTCGGAGCCTCAACTCCCTCCATAATTTGTATATGGGATTAAGGTCTGGAGACTGGCTAGGCCACTCCATGACCTTATTGCGCTTTTCTTGAGCCAGTCCTTTGTTGCCTTGGCTGTATTTTTTGGGTTATTGTCTTGCTGGAAGACCCAGCCACAACCAATTTTTAATATCCTGGAGGAGGGAAGAAGGTTGTCACTCTCGATTTTACGGTACATGGCTCCATCCATTCTCCAATTGATGCAGTGAAGTGGTCCTGTGCACTTAGCAGAGAGACACCCCCAAAACATAATGTTACCCCCTCCATGCTTGACAGTGGGTATGGTGTTCTTTTGTTCTTTGGGTCATAGTCAGCATTTCTTTTCCTCCAAACACGGCGAGTTGAGTAAATGCCAAAGAGCTAAATTTTTGTCTCATCTGACCACAGCATCCTCTCCCAATCACTAATAGAATCATCCAGGTGTTCATTGAAAAACTTCAGATGGGCCTGAGCATGCGCCTTCTTGAGCAGGGGGCCTTGCGGGCACTGCAGGATTTTAAACCATTACGGCGTAACGTGTTACCAATGGTTTTCTTGGTGACTATGGTCCCAGCTGCATTGAGATCATTAACACATTCCCCCATGTAGTTTTAGGCTGATCTCTCACCTTCCTCATGATCAAGGATACCCCAAGGAGGTGAAGTTCTTCTGGAGACTGTGAAAGCTGGACACTGATTAAGGTGTAGTAATTCATGTTGGATCTTTAATAGATAAGGATCAGCTCTTGAGCCCCCAGAAAACTTGTGGTGGAAAAAAGAACACCAAACAGGGCATCTGAGAGCAGGACAGTAGGAGGGATACATGGGAGGCCGGGCATGGGGACATTTTATGCAGAGAGTGACAGGAACAAGTGGAGCTTGGCAATAGTCATTATTTCTTATGATTAAAGCATTGAAGTTTTAGCATTATTCTTTGACAATATAATCAGTTACAGTATCTTTTATCAGATTTTGTATTAATTAGGTTGCAACCTCATGACTTTTATAACAAACTTGCAAAATACTCAAACATTTTCTGATCAAATAACTCTAGCAATTACTTCAGTTTTAGCTGAGAAAATTAACTGTGGGGCAATGCAATAATGTTTTCTATGATACAATACAAACAATTAAGTCTATAGGAAAATACTTTTTTTTGTATACTCTTATTTTAAAGCATTAGACAGTCTTCATTTAGACTACACATTTTATCCACAAACTCAATAATGGTTTCCTAGGAAAACAGTACAATAACCCTAGAGATTTTATTTATTCATGGTATTAACATGATGAGGATTTTCCTGGGAAATTTCTATCTAGAAAATTTTTTCATTCATTACGGTAAGATCCAGCAGACAACAGGTGTAACTGATGTTGTTGACCACGCTACCTCCATATTCATCACATTGTATGAGGAGAAGTAAGTGTAGCTACAAACTAAGCAATGCAAACCACAGGTCATACTCCATGAGCCGTAAATTTAAAATTTGACTAATTCTATCTTTTATTTAGGTTATATTTTCAACCTTCAAGTTTCTTAAATGCTGTAATTTTTTGGTCATGACTTATAAGAAATTAAATGGACAAGTCCTAAAGGCCCCACCACCTAATGACAGAAACACAAAGAGCAGCATATTTAGCTACAATGAATAGTATTGATAATATTGCTTTATATAAGAAAAATAACATAGTAGTGGATATTGATAACGTAATTTTCACATGTCTTTGCTGTATGTTACTCCTCTTGTTCTGTGAGGTCACATCCTGTCTCATTGTTGTTATATCTGGAGGACCACGCCAGGGAGCGGAGTCTAAGGGGCCCCTGATCTTCACCAGAGCCTGCCGCAAAGCGGGATGGACTTTGCTGCGGGGACCCCCAGGTCGCTACCCCTGACATGGCTACCTGCGGTGACAGCCGGGGTGCAAGACAGGAATCCAGGCGGTGGAATACAGGAACAGCAGGAACATGTGCAGCAGGATACAGGAGGGATAAACGTACACATAGCACCACAGGATACGGCAGGAACTGGACGGATAACACAGCAGGTGCAGACCAGGGAACACAGCAGGATACATCAGGAACAGGAGAGCACATACAGGACAGGAACACGACAGGATACAGGAGACAACAGACAGATGGCCAGGAGCTCAGGTGGGAAGCAGTTACTCGACCAGTAACTCAGGGGTTAAAATCCCAACAGCATACCTGAGATGCTGGCAGGAGCTCTAGATGGACACAGCATGAGGCTCAACTGCAACAGACTGCAATGAACTGACCCAGAGTAAGGGCAAGGACTTCCTCTTAAAGTCAGAGGTGACGAGGAAGGTGCATAGATTAGGAACCTAATAAATAGGCAGGAACCTGCCTCGCGCACGCCCTAGGAGGCACAGTGCACAGACAGGACCCCACGACAGGACAGGACAGGTAAGCACAGGAAGGCACGACACGCCGACGGCCCAAGGCAGGGAACCGCGGCGTGAACCGTGACAGTATCCCCAACCTCAAAGCCCCCTCCTCCCCCTCCAAATCACAAACATGGCATTCAACATAGGTCAGGGGCCCGCAACTTCTACGGGGGCAACCCCAAAACCAAGGAACGGGTTGAATATAGCCAGTATAGGGAAAAACCTAGATAAGGAGGTGCACGGGAGGAAACAATCGGGGCACCAGGCAAGAGAGGGAGGGGACTCAGGGTGGTAATGCAACAAAACTGGGTACAGACTCTCTGGGCGGGACCATGAGCTAGGCAACAGACGGATGCTCTGGGCTGGACCATGAGCTAGGCAACAGATGGACGCTCTGGGCTGGACCATGAGCTAGGCAACAGACGGACACTCTGGGCTGGACCATGAGCTAGGCAACAGATGGACGCTCTGGGCTGGACCATGAGCTAAGCAACAGACGGACGCTCTGGGCTGGACCATGAGCTAGGCCACACGGTCGCTCTGAGCTGGACCATGAGCTAGACCAAACAGACGCTCTGGGCTGGACCATGAGCTAGGCCAAACGGACGCTCTGGGCTGGACCGAGAGCTAGGCCAAACAGACGCTCTGGGTGGAACCATGAGCCAGCGGACAGACAGACTGACACTCTGGGCGGAACCATGAGCCAGCGGACAGGGATACTGACACTCTGGACATACCATGAGCCAGGGGACAGGGATACTGATACTCTGGGCGTACCATGAGCCAGTGGACGGGGATACTGACACTCTGGGCGTACCATGAGCCAGCGATCAGGAATACTGACAGTCTGGGCGTACCTTGAGCCAGCGGACAGGGATACTGACACTCTGGGTGTACCATGAGCCAGCGGACAGGGATACTGACACTCTAGGCGTACCATGAGCCAGCAGACAGGGATACTGACACTCTGGGCGTACCATGAGCTAGCGGACCGGGATACTGACACTCTGGGCGTTCCATGAGCCAGATGACAGGGATACTGACACTCTGGGCGTACCATGAGCCAGGCAACGGGTGCAGACGCTCTGGGCGAACCATGAGCCAGGCAACGGGTGCAGACGCTCTGGGCGAACCATGAGCCATGCAACGGGTGCAGACGCTCTGGGCGAACCATGAGCCAGGCATCGGGTGCAGACGCTCTGGGCGAACCATGAGCCAGGCAACGGGTGCAGACGCTCTGGGCGAACCATGAGCCAGGCAACGGGTGCAGACGCTCTGGGCGAACCATGAGCCAGGCAACGGGTGCAGATGCTCTGGGCGAACCATGAGCCAGGCAACGGGTGCAGACGCTCTGGGCGAACCATGAGCCAGGCAACGGGTGCAGACGCTCTGGGCGAACCATGAGCCAGGAAACGGGTGCAAACACTTTGCTACAACCATACACGGCTTGCTGCTCCCACCACGCCATGTATAGGTTCACAATCGTAGGTGAGGCCGAAGCCCCCATGGGAGCTCCCTCAATCTGCAGGTAAAAGGATCTTTCAAATTTAAAATAATTGTTTTGTAGCAAAAATTCAACACTTTGCATGATGAAAGATTTTTCTTCATCTCTGAATTCCCTATTCATGTTCAAAAAATATTCTAAGGCTACGATTGCAAGATGATGGGGTATATTAGAATACAAGTTCACAACGTCACAACTTAACTAGGTATAAGATGCTGTCCATGTGAACTCCTGAAAAACTTTCAGAACACTCGTACTATCTTGCAGATAGCCCAGGATACGTCGGACTATTATTTGAAGACAGTCATCTACCCAACTGCTAAGTCTTTCACTCAAAGACCCATTGCTTGAAACTATTGGGCATAGTTTAGGAGGAAACGAGTTTTTGTGTGTTTTTGGTATGCCATAAAAAAACGGAATAACCGGCTCCTTTACATACAAATGTGTTTTTTGTTTGTCAGTTAAAACACCTGATCTTACTCCCTCCTCCAAAAGCTTGTTTATCTATTAAAGTATTGTAAAGTAAATCCCTAGAAAATCTGCGTAATCTATGTGTAGTAACTGCAATTGAGATAAATTACTCATGTAACAACAGAGCTTTAGTCAATCAAGAGTTAATGTTTTAGTGGTTGTCCATTGTCACGTGATGCTATGACGTGTTTTTAAATTGTATATAAGTGTAATGTATGTTGTGGCATCTATATGCTGTGAACAAGGGTCCGGTGGGTCCCGAAACGCATCGGCGTTTTGATGCTTTTTAACACTGTCTTGAGAATGTTATAAGCAAACAAAAGATCGTGGATACATTACCCGCTGGAACTTCCATTATTGGATCTTTGTTTGGGGATTGGAGCAAGGCTGGTGGCTCTCCAGGTGGAAATTATGTTCCACGAGAAAGGAGTAGCGGTGGTTTGATTGCAATGGAGAAGGAAGCCTGAACTGAGCGATCACGGAAAAAGGGTAAGCGGCAGTTTGAATATTTAGTTTGGACTTCTCCATATGGCTAAAGCTCGTACATGCCATCAAAAGGGCCAAGTCAGAGAAGCCAGTAAGGAATATTATTATTCCTGGCCATAACTATGTTACTACCTTGCTAATAGGACATTACCAAAGCAAACATTTTGCCACGGATGCTTTAAAAGCTGCAGGTCTATAGTTAAGAATGTCTTGATCTACTTATTGAGGAGTAATCTGCAGTCAAACCAGAAGGAACTTTCAAAGAACTTTCTATTGACTTTCAATCATCTATCCACTGGACTATCCCTAGAACAGTTGCCTGCACTATGGACTAAGCATATTCGCCATTGGACTTTTTGGGCCACATGTATGTATTTTGGTGCTCAGATGCCAGTTTTTTGCGCGCATTAGTAGCGTAGAATGCGTCTGAATCCATAAACCTGTTCTACTGAGGGTCATAGATTTAGCTCTTTCTAGCTACAAAGTGACACTTCTGGCTCAGGTAAACCACTTTTAAATTGGTCTGCCTGTACCAGCAATAATGCACCTGGTTTTGCCATACTAAAGTCATAAATGTGGAGAATATTAGTTGTAGCGTGACGCGCCTCTCTAACGCCCCCAGATCTCAGGTGCATTACAAACTGCCATTGGCACATTATAAAGTGCCAAATTTAGGAGTGCTCCTGATTTTAAATCTAGCAAACAGGGCTGCACCAGTTTTTGGGCTGAAAAGATGCCAGACTACTGGCGCAGCCCCATACATACATGTTGCCCTAAATATCATCTCTCAAGGTACAGCCAACAAACTACTTGTTTGTACATAGATGGCTTCTCACACTTATCAAGGACCTCTCTAACGTACATTGGTGGCAGAATACTACTACAGTTTCCTGTTGTTAAAAAGAACAGCACCCTGGGACATGATAAACCCTGACATGTTACAGTGGAGAGGTGTACAGAAGAGCTACTTCGTCTTCAGAAAACAAGGTTAGAGATACTAGCAAGATGGCTGATATACCCTACCATCAAAAGTATGGAAATCAGGCTTGTTATCTAGGCAACAGATTAGAGGTTTTCTACATTATTTGTGCCACAATTGATTCAATTAGAAAAAAAATAAACCTCTAAAATAACCTTATTACATCCCTATTCTCAGTAGAAGATGTATATATCTGAGTATAGTAACCACCATTGAGGTATATGGCTCGTATTAATAACAGTTAACACCACTTATACCCAGACACATAGAATGCCAGATTAAGTAACTTCTAATATCGGGCAAGGAGCACCAAGCTAGATTGGTTGCAATAACATTTCTTGAAGTTCCCAGACCATACCACTCATAACCAGCTTACACTAAACAGTATGCTCGATATTGTAGAGAATCCTACATACAGTATCTCACAAAAGTAAGTACACCTCCTACATTTTTGTAAATATTGTATTATATCCTTACATGGGACAACATTGAAAATTTGACACTTTGAAACAATGTAAAGTAGTCCAGTGTACAGCTTATATAACAGTGTAAATTTGGTATGCCCTCAAAATTACTTAACACATAGCCATCAATGTCTAAACCACTGTTAACAAAAGTGAGCACCTTCCTAAGTGAAAATGGACAAATTGTGCCCAAAGTGTCAACTTATTTTCCAGCACTGTCTTAACTCTCTTTGGCATGGAAGTCACCAAAGCTTCACATGTTGCAGCCACTGGAATCATCTTCCCCTCCTCCATGATAACATCATGGAGCTGGTGGGTGTTAGAGACATTGTACTCCTCCACTTTCCGTTTGAGGATGCCTCACAGATGCTCAATAGGGTTTATGTCTGGAGACATGTCAGTGCAGCACCTTTACCCTCATTTTCTTTATCAAGACAGTGATCCTCTTGGAGGTGTGTTTGAGGTCGTTATCATGTTGAAATTCTGTCCTGCGGCCCAGAAGGGAGTGAATCATGTTCTGCTTCAGTATTTCAGAGTACATGTTGGAATTCATGGTTCCCTCAATGAAAGGTAGCTCCCCACAGCCGACAGCAATGGTGCAGTCCCAAACTATGACAGTCATACCACCATGCTGTCACGTTTACTGGCCGCAAAGCCAGTAACGCCCTGGTACAGGAGATCCTCAGGGCCCACCGCGGGCACAGATGGCAGTTCTCGCAGCGGGTAGCCGAAGTGCAGGACACAGGTGACGGATAAATGGATGTAGTAGCTGTTTAATGGAAGCACAGTCCCAGGGTGATAACAGATACACAGCAGGAATAGCTGACTGGTGCAGCGACAGGAGTACAGCAGGTATAAGGTGCGCTGGACAGCGCAGGGTTAAGCACACGTTCAGACAGAGGCTTGCAGACACTCTGGAAACCAGGGGGTTAACAAGGCAGCAGCTTAGCAGCAGAGGTCTAGCTCTATGGAAGCACACCAACGAACTGACCCAGAGTCCAGGGAGGACGTTCCTTATGAAGGAAAGGGTCAGGGGTCACGGGCAGGAAGCGGGAGCACTGTGTGTATAAATGTCCGCAGGCTGGCGCGCGCGCACCCTATGGGGTGCATACACACGCTGGGGAAGCCACAGTGGACGGACACGCGTAGAAGCAGGACCAGGTGAGTAAACTGACACTGCCGCTGTAAGCCCCACACAGGGAGCCACAGCGGACCCAGACACAGGGGCACGGACGCGACCGCGGTCTAAGGCACGGGCCGCAGCGCGATCCGTGACAGTACCCCCCCCTTAAGCCCTCCCCTCCGGGCTAGCTGGGTACCCCAATTATGGCTAGGGGTAACCACCTCCTCCTCGGTATCCCAGGAACTGTCTTCAGAGGAGGTGTCCAATGAGTCCCGGATTACTTCTTGAACCTGGGGGGGGTAGTAACAGAATGAGTAGAGAGGGGGGGGGGTGGGTGGTAAACGGAGGTGTCTTTACAGACCAGGAGCTCTTCTTGTGCTTGAGGGTCCTCTTCAGGCAGCACAGCAGAAACGGACAGGGTAACAGGTGGGCGGGATTGCACCGGATGGGCTTTAGTACTGGAACCATAACAGAGAGTGACCGGGGTGGTCAGACGAGGAGCCGATGCATCTTTATTCAGGTACGCTTCACCCACAACACCATGGCATAGAGGTTTCCGGGGCGCAGCAGGGCGGACTGGGCAGTTCTTTAGATAGTGCTTGGGACTACCACAGTATAGACACAGGTTCAGACTGCGCCGGCGAGTGCGTTCCTCCAGGCTTAGATGTACGCGATTCAACTCCATAGGAACATCTTGTGGGAACGCAGGTGCCTGGTGAGGTAGATTTGGGGGTGAAGGGTCAAGGCGAGGCGAAGACTTGCGAGGACGGAAGGGCGGTGACTGCTGGTGAAGCTCCAGCTCTCTTTCAGAAAAACGTATGTCGATTTTCGTAGCTAGAGCAATGAGATCATCCAAGTTACTTGGTAGGTCACGACCAGCCAGTTCATCCTTGATGCGCCCAGCAAGGCCCCCCCAGAAGGCTGCAACCAGGGCCTCATTGTTCCATGCGAGTTCTGAAGCCAGGGTACGAAACCGGATGGCATATTGGCCCACAGAAGATTCGCCTTGGCAGGAACGTAGCAGAGCAGATGCCGCGGAGGTATTGCACCCAGGTTGTTCAAAAATTTTCCGGAAGGCGACCAGAAATTCTTGGATGTCCCCTGTCAGTGGATTTCCTCTCTCCCAGAGGGGTGAGGCCCAGGCCAGAGCTTCACCTGAAAGCAGGCTTATAATAAACGCCACTTTGGCTCTATCGGACGGGAAGTGGTGTGCCAGGACCTCAAAGTGTATGGTACACTGGTTGATAAATCCGTGACATATAAGGGGGTCTCCATCGTAACGGGCAGGCAGAGGCAGGTGCAGGCTGGGACTGAACATGGCCGCAGGAGGCGGAGAAACTGCAGGTAGCAGAGCTGGTGTAGGTACCTGTGCAGATGCAACTTCATCCAGACGTGCGGTAACTGTCTGTAGCTTCTGGAAGAGTTGCTCCAGGTGCGTGCCATGACGGTTAATTACAGCTACCAGGTCA
Source organism: Phyllomedusa bahiana (assembly GCA_025379985.1). NCBI lineage: Eukaryota > Metazoa > Chordata > Amphibia > Anura > Hylidae > Phyllomedusa > Phyllomedusa bahiana. Next base: position 36,968 of record JAODAL010007583.1, read on the forward strand.
GGCAGAGTCACTCCGGCGGGATCCATTTAGTATGGTCAGTTCGTACTGTCACGTTTACTGGCCGCAAAGCCAGTAACGCCCTGGTACAGGAGATCCTCAGGGCCCACCGCGGGCAGAGATGGCAGTACTCGCAGCGGGTAGCCGAAGTGCAGGACACAGGTGACGGATAAACGGATGCAGTAGCTGTTTAATGGTAGCTCAGTCCCAGGGTGATAACAGATACACAGCAGGAATAGCTGACTGGTGCAGCGACAGGAGTAAAGCAGGTATAAGGTGCGCTGGACAGCGCAGGGTTAAGCACACGTTCAGACAAAAGCTTGCAGACACTCTGGAAACCAGGGGGTTAACAAGGCAGCAGCTTAGCAGCAGAGGTCTAGCTCTATGGAAGCACACCAACGAACTGACCCAGAGTCCAGGGAGGAAGTTCCTTATGAAGGAAAGGGTCAGGGGTCACGGGCAGGAAGCGGGAGCACTGTGTGTATAAATGTCCGCAGGCTGGCGCGCGCGCACCCTATGGGGTGCACACACACGCTGGGGAAGCCACAGTGGACGGACACGCGTAGAAGCAGGACCAGGTGAGTAAACTGACACTGCCGCTGTAAGCCCCACACAGGGAGCCACAGCGGACCCAGACACAGGGGCACAGACGCGACCGCGGTCTAAGGCACGGGCCGCGGCGCGATCCGTGACACATGCTTGACTGTAGGCAAGACACTTGTCTTTGTAGTCCTCACCTGGTTGCCACCACACACGTTTGACACCATCCGAACCTTATAAGTTTATCTTGATCACATCAGACCACATGTTTTCAGTAATCCATGTCCTTAGTGTGTTTGTCTTTAGCAAACTGTTGGTGGGCTTTCTTGTGCATCATCTTTAGAAGAGGATTCTTTCTGGAATAACAGCCATGCAGACCAATTTGATGCAGTTTGCGGAGTATGGTCTGAGAACTGACAGGCTGACCCCCCACCCCTTTAACTTCTGCAGCAACGCTGGCAGCACTCACACGTTTACTTTGAAAAGACAATCTCTAGATATCATGCACAGCATGTGCACTTAACTTCTGAGTTAAATAGTCCAGATCTGAGTGGAACCTGTCTTTTTAAATTGCTGTATGTTCTTGGCCACTGTGTTGCAGCTCAGTGTCAGGGTGTTGGCAATCTTCTTATAGCCTCGACCATCTAGAGCAGCAATTCTTTTTTTTCAGATCCTCAGACAGTTCTTTGCTATGAGGTGCAATGTTGAACTTTCAGTGACCAGTGACCAAATTTAACACACCTACTCCTCATTCAAACCTGAGACCTTGTAACATTATTGAGTCATGTGACACCTTGGAGGGAAAATGGCACATTTGTCCATTTTCACTTAGGTGTGTATCCTTTTTTTGACAGCATTTAAGTTTGACGCTTGTTTTTGAGTTTTTTTGAGGGAACCCCAAAAATTTGTCAATCTTCAGTGTTGTCCCCTGAAAATATATAATACAATATTTATAACAATGTGAGGGGTGCACTCACTTTTGTGAAATACTGTATTTAGCACCGGTTGTAATTTTTTATCTGCAATTTTGCAGTTTATTGGGGTAATATATGTCTGTATGTGGTTTTGGGATTATAATTTTTTTCAAAAAATATTTTTTTTAAAAAAATTTTTTTAATAAAAAAGTGTTTTACCCTTTGGTTTTTTTTTTCCATTGGGCAGTGACACTGCAGCTTAAAAATCAATTTCCAAACTCAATCCCTACTGCCTGGTTGAGCATGTATAGAACTTTTTAAAGCGATTACAGACTGGCAGACATGATTCTATGCATTTTACTAATATTACCTTTCACATTAAAACTGAGCTTATGTGTAGATGACTTATTTCTGTGGAAAAATTTTTAAAACAAATTTCACATGACTGATTGGGGGAAAAAATGAGTCACAATGCTAAGTAATTTACTAATGAAATATATTCTGTAGAGTGCAAAAAATTTGCAAAAAGCCCTTGACCCGGTGAAAGCAGTCCCCCCCATTGGGAAAAGATTAGCGGATGGATGCAGGGGTCGTAAGCGCTATCATTTACACGGCTTTGATTCCAAAAAATTTTGGGCATTTTCACAGAAAAAGATGAAACTTTTTTTTTCGGGGATTCTTGGCCTTTCCTATTAAAAAATCTTACAAAAACCTTTTGGAAGGGGTATGTTTTTTTGGTTTTCAAATATTTCTTTTTTTGAAATTCTTTTTTGTAAAAAATTTTTAACAGCATTTTTCAAAATTTGAATTTTTCCAAAACCAAATCCTCCCTCCCAAATCCACTGCCATAAAGAAGGGAAAAAAAAAAGTTCTCCTCAACTTTTTTTAGCATTAAAATAAACTGATTTTGCCCTATTAAAATAACAAAAAAAAAAATTTTCAATCTTGTATTTTGGGGGAGGGAGATCAGTAGGGGCAACCATGCTCTATGAGTCATATCAAATTGATGGAGCAGAGCAAAACCTTGCTCACTAAAAATAATGAAGAAAATTTCCCTCTCTGTAATTCACAAAACCTTGTAAAAGTTGTTGAAGAAGAAAAAAAAATTTAATCTAAAAAAAAATTTTTAAAAGGGAATTAATGTTAAAAATTTTTTTAAATTTGTGGGTTTATCAAAATTTTCTATGTCTTATGCAGGGGGTCTTTCATTCCTTTTCACATATAAACTGGGGTTTTAATTTCCAGAATCTGCTGTTGCAAAAAAAAATTATTCCCCTTAAAAAAAAATGCATAAAAAAATTTTGTATGCTCACATTTTTACTTAAAAAAAAAGGGGGACTTAATATGGCAAAAGATAGGGCAGGCATGGGTATTGAGTCTGGTCTGTACAGACAAATTCCCACTTGAGCAAATTATCAGGTTTTTACCCGGAATTGGCTATAATGGGTATTGTAGGCTGTTTAACCACTTGTCAGCCACATTGGTTTTAGTTTAAAAGTTTTCATTCTTCGTTGAGCCTAACATTTTAAAATACGGTAATTTTTCAGGCTTGTACTTTCTGTGTTTGTATGGCTCTGTCTTTTACATTGAACCCTCCTCCTTCCACCCTCTCTCCCTTCCTTGTTTCTCCTTCCTTACACACATACAGAGAGATTTTAGTATTTGTAAGCTGCTTCTGTGTATTTGTAGAATGTTGCTTTTCTATTCTTTGCAATGTATGGCCTCATATTGGGCATATTCCAGGTTGTTATATTATGGTCATACCATTTCCATGTTTCCCAAAAATGTTTATATTTTCTGTACAAGGCTTTTGTATACTGTATTATGAATCCTTGTATTTGCTTAAAAAAATGTTTATTTAATGTAAAAGAAAACAAAAAAACACTTATCTGGAGTGGAAATTTCATTTTAACATTGATTCATCAAAAGTTTTTATGTGGTTTTGGCATTACTGCTATATCACATCAATGTTTTGTGCCATGCAACTTAATTCTCTGCTAGGAATTTATACAACGCATTGACTGATTTTTCTTTTAGTCTGACTTACCTCGTTATACTAAAATCACTAATAAAATAAATTTCCAATCTTAATCCTTTTAGCACGGTTGAGAATGTATTTATATATCTATAGAATTTATATATGTATAGACTGTAAACACCAGCTTTCAGACGGGAGAAAAAGATGCACCCTCTTGAAATTGAAATTAATTAGAAGGTGTTAAAACCAGTAAAACACTTTCTCAAATGAACAACTCATGACAGATTTCAGGATGTCAATAGTTATTTCACAAAAACTGAAGCCAGAAACGAAAAGGCATGTGAGAAAAACTATGTACACCCCATGAATCAATATCTTGTAGAACCACCTTAAACAGCAATAGCTTGAAGTAATCATTTTCTATATGACCTTAGAAGTTTCTCAAATAATTCTGGAGGAATTTTTACCCCCTTTTCTTAGCAATGTTGCTTCAGGTAATTGAGGTTTGGGGCATTAGTTCTGGCCTTTTGACACCTTGAGTATTTTCTTTTTGTTAGCCATTCTGTTGTATATGTGCTTCTTATGATCATTATCGTGTTACATATCTCAATTTCAGCCAAGCCTCAGCTGATGGATAGATGGCCTCCCATCTGACTCTAGAAAACTTTGGTATATGAGGAAGTTCATGATCGACTTAATGACTGCAAGTCACCCGGGTCCTGTGACTACAAAGCAAGTTCAAATCATCCTTCCCGTTCCCGAATGCTTACCTGTAGTTATGAGGTGTTTGGGCTAATCTGCTGTGTATGGTGTTTGCCAAACATGGTGCTGTGCTTTGTGACCAAACATCTCCTCTGTGATCTTGTCTATTCAAAGAACATTGTTCTGAAAGTCTTGTGATTTGGTCAGAAACAATTTTTCCAAATTAAGTTGTGTTACTATATTGGTTATAGAAAGAAGATGTTTACTCCTGGCAACAATAACCCTTCCAAACAAGCCATAGTTGTTCAGTCTGTCTCTAAGAACACTGTCATGAACATGAACATTTAACATGCTAAGGCCTGTAGAGTCTGTAATGTAGCTCTTAGTTTTTTTGCAAATTCTGTGAGCATTGCACAGTTTGAGTTTAAGGTAAATTTACTGGGAAGATTGTCCACTGTCTTGAATGTTTTCCACTTGTGAATAATCTGTTTCATTGCAGAATGATGACCTTTAAATAGCTTGACAATTGTTGATGTTAGTCCTCCTTGGCATTGTGTTGATGCACGCCTGAATGCTGCAGACCAGCACAGTGCCAAAACATCTGGTCTAAAAGAGGGGCTCACACTTTCTGTTGATTGATAAATCAATGGCATTTGATGTCTAAATAATGATACAACGGAATCTATTGTTTTTTATTGTGTGTTGTTCATTTGAGGTTGTAATTACCTAATTTTAAGACCTTCTGAGGACCAGATTTCTTATTATATCCTGATAAATGTACAACCTTAGTTTTACACTAAAAAAGGGTGTGTCTTCTTTTTCTCATGAGTGGACATTACAATTTTTCTATTAATTGTTATTAATGTGCATTAGACTTGATGATTCCAACAAACACTGAGCTATGCTTTGCTTCTCCCGTGGTGGGGCTGCAGAGATATTGAACAGTTTTCACCAAGCTTCCTTACAAATAACATCTGAATGATGGGGTTCCCAGCAGTGAGACACTTTGGGGGACATGTATGATCGGAGTCTGCGCCTGTTTTCTTCGCCACTTTCGGATACGCCTAACATAAAGGGGCGTGCAGTGAGCGCGCTGTGGGCATTCTGAGGCAGGATGCGGCAAATTAGAAAACTCTGAGGCATGCATGCTTGCGGGTCGGCAAAGTGAGGCGCATTCCAGCGCTTTACAGCTCCGACAGGCAGACCTAGTTTAATGTGGTCTATCTGAGCAGAGAAGTCGAAGTGGAGCGTGGAAATCTTGTAATGTGCTATAGTTCTACAATTACAGCAGTACACTACTACAATAAATGATTTGTCAAGAAGAATAAATAATTCAGCAAGAAATCCTGCTTGGAGAACCACAGGTCACAACAAGACCTGTGCTGTGCTGCCTTTTGTTGTATATACAGAATTATAGTAAATAACGGGGAATGTATTTCTGACGCGAAATCCGTCCTGAATTACATTGCAAATACATGTCACAAAGTGTGGCACGTATTTGCAATGTAATTCCGGACGGATTTGCGGACACAAATTCTCCCTGAAAGAATCCTGGGGAACAGAGCTTACCCCAAATACAAGAATAAAATGGATTTTCATTTACATGAAGTACTTAATAAATAAATACCCAAAGTGCTCTAACAATTAAATCAATGTATTAGTAAATTGTATCCAATAAATTAAGGACAATATATATATTCTTTTCCTAAAAAAAAAATTCTCCACTATAAAAAGTATTCCCAGTCTTGACAATTACACTAATTTAAACCCAAATAAGCCATGATGTGTTGTCCAGATGTTTTATTACAGATTTTCCATAATAATAATTTTATATGTATTTGGGCTGCTGTAACGGGTGAGCGGGTAAAGCGGGTAGTGGACCCACTGGACCACTGCCGGGCTTGCTCCGAGGGGGCGTAACCAAGTGGCATGGGGGATGGGTATCTTCACAGAGCTTTGATGGTAAGGTTGGCTGACCCAACAGCCACCAGGTGCAAACTCAGAGCGTCCCAGCAGTGGCAGCTGACCAGACAGGCCAGAAGTCCCAATGCTAGGCACCAACAGGTAAGGGACCAAGAAAAAAGCAGACTAGGAGAAAATATGTGCAGGTAAAAACAAAGACAGGACAAAACAGATCCCAAAAACAGGAGGATAAGAAAAAGGTAAAGGGAAAAATAAATAGAAGATAAAGACCACCAAGAACATAAGCAGAGACGTAAGCTAAACTGGGCAAGAAACAAGGCATGACCAGGGCAGGAACACAGGCAGAGAGCAAGGCAAGGAAATCAAAAGGACACAGACAGAGAAAAAAGAGACCACAGGGGCACCCCGGAATGCTAAAAAACCCAGATCAGAAAACACAGAACAGACTACACCAAGAGACCAAAAAAACAACAACATGCCCAAACAAGGATCAGGCGGGAGTGTGAGGAGAAGCAGGTTTATAAACCCACAGGTGGAAGGGGTTGGCAGAGGAAGCCCAACCCTGCTGCACACTGGGGGAAATTTAAGGAGGGAAGATGTGGCCGCCCCCCTTTTATAGAGAAGGGAATCAGGGCAGCAGCCAAGTTGGAGGAGCAGCAATCACAGGTGAGTAAACAGAAGCTACAGGAGCGTCCCCAGCGACACTGCAACAGGAAACAGATCTGCGATAGGAACATAGGTACGACTGCGGGTCGCAGCAGAGGCCGCAGCCTCAGGACAGGACCGTGGCACGGACCGTGACAGTCCCCCCCTCCTGAAGCCCCCCCCCCTCCTCCAATCCACAAAATCGAAATTCCCCCTAGGTCTGGGGACCGAAACAATCCGGGGGAAAACCCAAAACCAACTACAGGCTACACAGCCAGTACGGGGAAATACCTGGGGAAATGGAGATGCAAGGAGGAACAAACGGGGCACTAGGCAAATTGGGAGGGGAACCAGGGCGAGCCCGTAAGCACGGGGACTCAGAAGGCTCAGGGGGGGAAGACCGTAAGCCACGGGGATCAAAAGGGGCTCAGGGCGAGACCGTAACCCACGGGGACTCAAAAGGCTCAGGGCGAGCCCTTTAACCCACGGGGACTCAGAAGGCTCAGGGCGAGACCGTAAGCCACGGGGACTCAGAAGGCTCAGGGCGGAGACGTAAGCCACGGGGACTCAGAAGGCTCAGGGCGAGACCGTAAGCCACGGGGACTCAGAAGGCTCAGGGCGAGACGTAAGCCCGGGGACTCAGAAGGCTCAGGGCGAGACCGTAAGCCACGGGGACTCAGAAGGCTCAGGGCGAGACCGTAACCCAACGGGGACTAAGAAGGCTAAGGGCGAGCCCGTAAGCCACGGGGCTCAGAAGGCTCAGGGGGGAGACCGTAAGCCACGGGGACTAGAAGGCTCAGGGCGAGACCGGGAAGCCACGGGGACTCAGAAGGCTCAGGGCGAGACCGTAAGCCACGGGGATCAGAAGGTCAGGGCGAGAACCGTAAGCCACGGGGATCAGAAGGTCAGGGCGAGGACCGTAAGCCACGGGGGACTAGAAGGCTCAGGGCGAGAAGTAAGCCACGGGGATCAGAAGGCTAGGGCGAGACCTTTAAGCCACGGGGACTCAGAAGGCAGGTGTGGCCAGCAGCTCCCAAACACCAAAGACTGCCAAAAAAGAAAAAAAAAACACTCCACAACATAAAGAGACAGCCAGAAAAAAAGACCTGCACATGGCCCAAAAAAAAACAGAGGGCAAAATGTCAGGGGGAGTCCATGGCCTGATCCTACTGAAAAAGGGTGAGCGGGTTTAAAGCGGGTAGTGGACCCAAGGGGACCATGCGGGCTTGCTCCGAGGGGGCGTAACCAAGTGGCCATCGGGCATGGGTATCTTCAAGAGCCTTTGATGGTAAGGTTGGCTGACCCAACAGCCACCAGGTGCTACCTCAGAGCAGTCCCCAGCAGTGGCAGTGACCAGACAGGCCAGAAGTGCCAATGCTGGGCACCAAAGGATAAGGGGACGAAGTTTAAAGCAGACTAGGAGAAAAATATGTGCGGGTTTACAAACAAAGAAGGACAAAACAGATGCCAAAAGGAGGAAAAGCAAAAGGTAAAGGGAACAATAATAGACAGACTGAAGACCCAAGAACATAAGCAGAGACGTAAGCTAAACTCGGGCAAGAAACCAAGGCATGCAGGGCAGGAAACACAGGCAGAGAGCAAGGCAAGGAAACTCACGGGGACACAGACAGAGACACAAAGAGACCACATGGGCACCCGGCTGCTAAAAAACCCAGATCAGAAAACACAGCAACAGCTACACCAAGAGACCAACAAAAACAACAACATGACACAACAAGGATCAGGCAGGGAGTGTGAGGAGAAGCAGGCTTATAATCCCACAGGTGGAAGGGGATTGGCAGAGGAAGCCCAACCTGCTGCACACTGTGGGAATAAAGGAAGGGAAGATGTGGCCGCCCCCCTTTTAGGACAGGGAATCAGGGCAGCAGCCAAGATGGAGGAGCAGCAATCACGGTGAGTAAACAGAAGTACAGGGCGTCACAGGACACTGCAACGGGAAAAACAGATCTGCGATAGGAACATAGGTACGACTGCGGTTCGCAGCAGAGGCCGCAGCGCAAGGACAGGAATGTGGCACGGACCGTGACAGCTGCTTTCCACTTTAATGCAATTCTGTATATACAACAAAAGGCAGCACAGCCCAGGTCTTGCTGGGACCTGTGGTCTGCCAAGCAGGATTTCTATGTTCCCAGGGCTTAGTTCTGGACGTATTTACAGATGTATTTACGACTGTAAATACATCACCAACTGAGCATAAAATAAGGAACAAGTAGCTTAGAATGGCTACCCAAAGGGAAATCCGGAGTATTTACGTTGTTGATGTATTTACGGTCGTAAATAGTCTGTAATACGTCCAGAACTAAACCCTGGGAACATAGAAATCCTGCTTGGCGACCACAGGTCCCAGCCAGCTGTGCTGTGCTTGGCTCTTGCTGTACATACAAAATAGAATAAAATGTGAAAGAAGATAAAAACATCTTCATTTGTTATAAAAAAATAGACCAAAATTAAACATTGTACAAAATCTGCATTGGCTTATTTAATGTTAAAATTCGTTCAATTTCCCTTTTTTTAATACCTTTTTAGCTGATATTTCTTTCTTTGGAGAGCTTATATTATTTGCTTTCATTTTAAAATGATCAACTTTTTCAATACATTGCAATGGATTTTATTCAAATTAGATTTTTCACTTTATTCATTCATTCTTTTGAAAGACAAATCTTTTTTCAATTCACTAACATGTTTAATGCTTTTTCGCAGATTTCCAGCCTGTCTCGAATCATAATACATGTTAGGCGCAGTCCTTCTGCGCCTAAGATCCGCAATGCGCCTCACACACTGGCGAGGCGCAGGGAACTTTACACCGCATGTATGAGCACACCTCGGGCACCGATATAAATGAGGCGCAGCTTTTACTAAAAATCCTGTTAAAACGGGTGCTCCGACGTGCCGATCTTCATACATTTCACCCTTTGTGATCAGCTTATTGTCAAGGAATTGTTCTAAGACTGGGAAACTAATCTTTACATATTTCAATGGAAGTGGTATAGACATGTCATTATTTATGTACAATAGCTTTACTCTAAAAAACATTAGGAGCCTTATATATGAAGACTGTCTTTGTTGCCCACAGTAACTAAACAGAGCTCAGCTTTCATTTTATATATTGTTCTGGAAAAATAAAATCTGTGCTCTGATTGGTCACTATCAGCAACAAAGACAGTCTTACTGCCAGACAGTTTTTATACATAAAGCCCTAGGTACTTTAATATTTGGAATTTTTTGCAGGTCACATTAAAGGAGATATCTTAATTGACCTCAGCCTTGGTTCCTCGGTCCATCATCTAGATGCAGCCTGTGAGTTTTTCAAAAATATCATAGTCCTGAAGGCCAGTGACAGATGTATCCTGGAGCTGAAAAGATGGCTGAACACACGGACTGGAGCATTTGACTGGGGACATACCTCAAAACTTCAGATGGAGATGGAAGGAAGCAGGTGGAGTATTTGACTTTTTGGTGGAAACCTACTGTAATTTTCCTTGTTAGTATATAAGAGATTTGAAGTACATATAAGAAACTCTTAGATAGTTTATCTTTTATTTATCTTGTTGTTACGAATGGCGCCGCAGCCTCCTGCCGGCCGGTGTGCGCGTCCCCGTCCCTTAGGGCGCGCGCGCACCGGCTCTCTCTGATTTAAAGGGCCAGCGCGCCAGTAATTGGTGAATTGCCGGCCGCTGACCCTATATTAAGGCTCCACCTCCAACTTGACCCTGCTGGATCTTTAGGGCTTTATGCCTTCAGAGAAAGCATTCCGTAGCGTCACTTGTGTCTTCCGTGTACTGAACTTTCGGCTCCTGTCCACCGACTAAAAAACCTTTGCCGCCTGCCCTGACCTGCCTGCCTGTCTCCGACTACGAGTTTGCCCGATGACTTTGTACTTCGCTGCACCTCTGCTGCCTCCGCAAGCTAGTCGTGTCAGGGGTAGCGACCTGGTGGAATCCCGCCGCAGGAAGTCCATCCCACTTTGCGGCGGGCTCTGGTAAACAACAGGACCCACTTGGTGGATCCACTACCCACTCATCCGTTACACTTGTTTTCTCAGTGTATGTCTATTCAAGACTCTTAGGGAGACATGTATGAAACTAGATGCATTGAAGTTAATTTTCTAATATTTTTTTCAGTGTATAATGCGCCTGGATGTATGAAAGTGTTTTTTGTGTGATTATAAATGAGGTCTAAAGTTTGACGCACCTCGCATATGTGTTTGGCGCATTATGAATCAGGCACATTATTAATGCGCCAAACATATATAAAGGCTAAAGATAGGCTGGAAATAACAAAAAAGTCATTAGAATAGCATGTCAGTGATAGAAACTATGGTACAGATCCTGCTTGGTGAACCACAGGTCCCTGTGCTGTATGTAGAATAAAGGGTGAGAGCAGCAAAAATAAATTTCCAATTTAATGTAGTAAAAATTAAAAATCTGAACAACATCATCAGTGGGTTATTTAATGTAAAATTAGTTTTAGATTCTATTAATTTTCAATACATTTTATAGCAGATATTTTTATATGTTTGGGATATTTTATATTTTTATATAAATGTTATATGATAACATTTTTCATTAAATTTAAATAATTTAATTTAAACAGTTTGATAATTATCATAAATTACTTTTTATTGATGTACTGGTGTAAGTTGACAAATATTGGACACTTTTTTTCCTAACAGCAAATCTAACTCCACTCCAACTCCTCAGGCTCAGGCAGACCACAATGAGATAGGTCTGCCTTTCCGAGCAGTAATGCACCTAGTTTTGCCGAACCACAGTCATATATGTGTCTAATACTATGAGTGTGGTGCAACACGCCCCCAGAACAACCTCAGAACATCCCCTCCTGTTAGGCGCATTAGAAAGTGTCGAGTCTTATGAACAATGCGCCTAACATGTTAGTTAGGCGCATTAGACATCGTAGACCGCTCACTTAGGCGCATTTTACTCCAGAAAAGGGTGCAAAACCCGATCATACATGTCTCCCTTAGTAGATCCTTAGCCTTTGATTGATTCAAGACTTTCCAGTAATACTGGAAGCCAATAATCCAGAGCTAACTACTGAGCTTCCATGACACCTTACTGATGTTGACTAAGAGACATTAGTTTTCCTCATTTTTCCCTTTTTCTCTCAGTGGCCAGTTTCAGGACAAAGAAGGAAAAGTCAGATCAGCAGTTCAACATGTTATGAAATGTGACCTGGAGAAAGAGAATATCATGGATCCGATGGTCTTACCTCCAGCAGATTGTATCATCACTGCTTGGCTCCTAGAGACAGTCAGCAAAGATCGAGATGATTACATCAGAAATCTCAAGAAGTTCTCAATGTTGCTGAAACCTGGAGGACACCTCATAATAGTTGGAAATTTAGGTCAAACATATTACACAGTTGGGAAAGACCAGCTCCATTGTTTCACATATGATGAGGATTTTGCCAGGAAAGCTCTAGCTGGAGAAGACTTTGTTGTTGATTACTGTAAGGTTAACAAGAGAACGGCTGTGAGTGATCTTGCTGACTATAAGGCCCTCATATTTATTGCAACTCACAAGGAGAAGTAGGTCTGAGTAGAAAAGTATAAGTTATATCTGTGTGTAAGGAACTACTATATAGATCTTTGAAGCAAGATAAAAAAAATCATTAATTATAATAAGATTTCTCTATGACCCTTTTTACCCAGATAGTTTATAGAGATTTCTGTTAATGTGCCCGAAACATTTATCTAATATAGACAACCACATTTTTATGCACCCTATAAAGGACTTCTGAGTAGATAGAGGGAGAATTCCATGTTGAGGATCCTCATTTTGTGGCTTAAGTGAGAAGCAGGGACAAAGAGTAACTCGTGCTCTGAAGGACCTATTCTGTTTTATATTACATAGACATTCCACTCATGTGAAGGGAACTGTGTAATATTTTGTGGCAAATCCTCTGGGTCCTAGCTGGGCACCATTTTTTTATTTACTTATTTTCAAGGGACTCTATTCATAAGTAAGATTTGTCCACAGTGGAGTATCCATTTAATTTTTTGCATAATCTGTTGCATAATTTGTGCAAACTATAAAATTGGTTAGTGTTCAGTATAAAATGTATTGTACATCATGTTCTTTGCTTATTGGACCATTAGAATGCTGAAACCTAGGTTTAACATGTGGGACATCTAATGTCTTGGAATCACTTGCTGTGCTTTTTCCTATTTGCTGTATGTGAATAGTATAATAAAGTAAGGCATATTAAATTTAACTGTTTGTGTCCTTTACTGATGCAGGATCTTTATCACTTACTTATTCTATAAGTTGTAGAAATCTTAATTTATTTGACATAATCATATTGCATTGAATGTACCATAGGTCAGAAACTACTGTACATTCAAGCAGTGATCAAAATCATATAAGATAATATCAAATATTTTAATAGATATCTGCTTTTGATCACCGAGAGACAAAACCTTGCATGCCATAAATGGGACAAATCAACTGTAGCAGATGGTCAAAACTGTTGATATTTACTGTAGAAAACTAGTTTCAACAATCACAAACTTTCTGTCTAACTTCATACAGTTGTTACTCAACTCTGTCATTCCAAAACTTTGGGTAAATGCTCCTAGTGAAACCTTCAAACTCATTGTACAATGGACCCATTGTAATAGGGTTCATTGGTAGCCGTCGTTGTCCGTTGTGAAACAGCTTCTCAAGTCATCTGGTTTCCCCTCTACCCGGAGGCTCTGAACATAACCTCCAATGCAGATGTGAACTTAGCCTTATGATTCATCTCATCATCCCTTTATGTGAAAGGTCTTCAAAACAAGAGTGTAATATGGATGTTACTTTTGAAAACAAAATAGAAATATGTTGAGCAAATTTTAAGTTAAAATTATGGTACTTTAGTTACTCTGAAACTGATGTTTGGTAACATTGGGCGACACTTATGAATCTCGCCACGTCGGAACGCACGTTTTCGAGTGCTTGAACGTGAAAGCTGTGCCTCATGTATGTCGGCGCCCGAGGTGCGTTCATACATGCGGTGTAAAGTCCACTGTGCCTCGCCAGTGTGTGAGGCGCAGAAAGGACTGCACCTAACATGTATTCCGATTCGAGACAGGCTGAAAAACAGTGAGAAATCATTGAACATGTTAGTGAATAGCAAAAAGAGTTGTCTTTCAAATGAATGAATGAATAAAGTGAAAAATCAAAGCAGTCTAAAAGCGAATAAATGTAGTGAAAAAGTGGATCATCTAAAATAAAAGGGAAAATATAGAAGATCGCTCAAGAAATAAATCTCAGCTCTCAGCGCTGTGTGACATGGAGTATGAATCAAAAAAATGTTTTTATTAGGTGTAAAACATTATCTGAAAAAGAGCTGAAACCTTCTAAAAAAATACAGAAATAAAATCACTAACAAAAAATCAAGAACGGCGCAACATCAGGAATTTGGATATTGAAAATTGCCGGAAATACAGTAATTCATATTCTGTAAGCTCTTCTCATTGATCGGCATAAACCAGCCAATCAGAATAGGAGCGACAGTGAACCATTATAACCTATGGAGAAGTATTGACCAATCAAATGCAAAGGTGGAACAGTTCAAAATACAGTAAAAAAGGCAGAAAAGAGCTGATTGGTTGAGCTAGCGGGGGCTTGGCTATCTACTCAGGTGACAGGAGAGGAGGAGCAAGAGCAGCCGGAGGAGGTAGAGGGAGATAAGGAAGACGAGGCAGATGACCCAGACACACCATCGCAGTATACAGTGGAGATGGAGGCAAGGAGTCCCTCAGAGTCACTTGTACAGATGGCCCGCAGCATGCAGATTTGCCTGGCTAGTAACAGCCGAATAGTCACCATCCGGCAGAGGGATGACTTCTGGCTCTCCACCCTCTTGTACCCTCGCTACCGGTCCAAAATGGGAGCCTTTTTTCCACCTGCCAAGAGGGAGGACAAACTCAAATACTATAGAGAAATCGTATGTAGTCAGTTGGCCGCTGACTATCTGCGCCATCTTCCATCCTCTGACAGGTTTGACTGGGGGGTTCCTAATCACTCACGTACCACTGCCACGGCTGCTGTGGGGAATTGGGGGGGGGTAGGAGCAGTAACAGCTCCATCAGCAACAGCATAAGTCTGGAGTCATTGATGAGCAGCTTACTTCACCCGCCTAGTGAGGAGGGCACTCACCAGCAGCAGCAGGACCCAGAGCAGACCCTGAACCAGCAGGTGAAGATCCCACATAGAAGATCCGTTGGACTACTATGCGGCCAAACTGGATGTGTGGCCACAACTTGCCAAGTTTGCACTGGAGAAGCTGTCCTGCCGTTCCAGCAGTGTGGCATCAGAGCTGGTGTTTTAGTGCAGGGGGGCCCTAGTTTCCCCAAGGAGAAAACCGCTTGTCCACCCAAAATGTGGAGAGACTCACCTTTGTCAAGATGAATCAGGCGTGGATCGGCCAGGATTTACACACACCAATGACTTATGACTCATGCATCAGATTAAATCAGCCATGACGCCTCTCCAAAACTTTTAGAATGGGGCTGGGGTTCTTCTAGCTACTGCCTGGGGCTACTATTCTGATGCTGCAACCCACCCGATGCCACAAACCTGCTGCCAGCTGCCCCATCTCCCACCACCATTATTACCAGGGACTGGTATTGCCACCCAACCCCCCACTCTTCACTAGGCCATTATGTAGACTTCTGATGCTGATGACACCTCCACACTGTGTCATTGTGCTACTCTGTAGCCTACTCATGTTGCTGCCACCTCCAGAATTTGTCATTGTGCCACTCTCCGACCTCATGCTGCTGCTGCTGTTGCTGCCGCCACCTCCACACTGTGTCATTGTGCCACTCTGTTGCCTACTCATGCTGCTGCCACCTCCAGAATTTGTCATGTCCCATTTGTGGCCTAGTTTTTTGGGTGCCACCTTCTCATCTGTCATTTGCCATCTGTGGCCTGGATGTTGCTTCCACCCCCACACTGTGTGTTTTTGAACTCTGTGGCCTATGATGTTACTGCCAGCCCCACACTGGTTATTTTGCCACTTGTGGCCTACTGATTTGCTGCCACTTTTCCCAAATTGTCATTTGCAACCTGGGGCCCTAGTATTTTGGGCCCCACCCCCACACGTGTGATTGTGCCACTCGGGGGGGCCTACTGTTTGTTGCGCCCCTCCACACTCGGTCTTTGTGCCACTCTGTGGCCAAACCCATGCTGCTCCCAACTGACCACTGTTCACGGAATACCCGGGGTTTTCCCTAATGCGTTTCCAACCCACCACTCTATGACGTTCCACTATTTTGGTTTACCCTTCTTTTAACGTCAGAAAGAATAAAAGGGGATCAGGATTGTTTGAGATTGGTGTCAAATGCAAAAAGGGTACAGAAAAAAGAAGACATGCAAAATATCCCATTTACTGGTCATCTCTGTTTTGGATCAACCCTGTTTGTTTTTGGCTTTGAAATATGATGGATGGGGGGGGGGGGGGGGGGGGTGGGGGGGGGGGGGGGGGGGGGGGGGGGGGAGTGCGCTCTTTGACGCTATTGTGGATTTGACCCCCAGCTAGTTTTTCCCGCTGGCGCTGACATTTCCTTGGCAGGCGCGTTCCCCCTTTAGTTATTCGGGAGTTTTGCGCCCGTAACTGCCCAAGAAGTGAAGGTGAAGGATTCTAAAAGCGGCGCCCCTTTTTTGCGTGTCATACAAAACACACAAGTTTCAAGACCAAAACCCCGGGTCCCCTTTTAATTTGAGCATGGGACAATGTTCTACAACCCCCTAAGGCTCCCGCAGCAAGAAAAAGCTGTTTTTTTTTTTTGTGATTCGCCGCAAATAAATTGTGGTCGAAACTATTTTTTGCGGAAAATTCTGCGAATTTGGCGAACCAAATTTTTGAGAAATTCGCTCATCTCTAATGGGTATTCAAAAATATGGGATAACTATATTGAGTCTAATGTTATACAGCAAAATCCTAGTAACTGAAAGATTAGCTATTATCTGATTATCTCAGAACAAAAATTTAACTTTTAAACCGATGGACAAGGGTGGGGCATTGGTTATGTTAAATACCTCTAGGTACATCAATGGAATCAAACGTCAGTTAAATAGTGAGGTCTATGCACATTTACCATCTGATCTTACATCTAAACTGTTATTTATAATTCAAGCATTGGTAGATAAAGCTCATTTTTTGAGGATTATAGATAAAGATCTCAAAGATTTTCTTGTTGAGAAATTTTCAATTAAATATTGATATTTATATTATTAAAGGTGTTTTTCATTTTTTAGAACATAACAATAGTTGATAATTCTGTTATTTAGTTGTATCCTTATAACTTCCGTAACATATGCTCAGTAACAGTTAACATGTACTAATAATATATTAGTAGGGAATAGAGTTGTTTGTAGCCAGCTCACCAAGTCCATATGGAAAGTCCTGTCCGTGCACGGAAAACGTCCAAGGGAGATGAGGGCACATGCAGAGTAAAGCGTGGATACAGCACCGGAACAGAACCAGATGAATGAATCTTGTAATAAAAAGCTTCTTTATTAGAACTCCATTAAAAAAGTAGCATCCAAGAAATCATGGTCTAACGCGTTTCGGGAGACTGGGCTCCCTTACTCATAGCCTGACAATAGTGCTAAAGATAGAACTTATATACAATATATGATTAAAAGGCATTAAACTCACCTGATAGCCGCGGTGTTCATTTGCCCGGCGTGGCACCATACTTCCGGACGCGGATTCCAAAACCAGAAGTGACGCCGTGACATGTGCACAGGAGCACAATGAAGCCAAATGCTCGCGCATGTGCAGAAAGCCCAATCCGAGACATAGTCTCAAGAAGGAGAACAGCGCGGAATCAAGGAGTAAATAAAAGCAAGAAAGACATAAGGCATAAGACGTAATTAGATACTATTATTATAATCAATTCTAGCCTTACTTTCATGATAATATTCAGATATTTAGAGACAAGTGGTTCAGATAGAAACTGTATAAAAATATTTCTGAATAATAACAAGCAAACCTAGTGTAATAATCAATGGGATTTGGAAAAATCATTATTTCCTCAAAAATGACACAACATGAACACATTAGTAAGATACCATAATACAAACAGCATTCAAATTTTTTTTTTCTATATCTTTTACCATCAAATATTTTCCATGTGGCCAATCTGAAGGAATATATTAGTTACGTATAGATCCCATCTAGTGATAGACTGTATGCATATCCCAGTATGTTAATCATCGCTATTCCTAAAAGCTAATAGTGAAACATAATTTCTCTCCTCAACTTTATTCCCTGTGGGTATGATTTATTTAATGTCAGTATCCAAAAGACTTCACGATCGTGAAGTAGATGTTTAAGATCACCACCCCGAGCTGGTTTTATAACCCTGTCGATGCCCATGATACGTAGACTGCTGCAGTCATTTTGATGGACATCCCTAAAATGCATGGACAAACTTGAGCGATTTCGTGTTGCCCTATTGTCTACATCATTTAAGTGTTCTAAAAATCTTGTTTTTAGTTTTCGGAAGGTGCTTCCTATATACTGTAAATTGCAAGTCGTGCACGTGGCCAAATAGACCACGTAGCACGAGTTGCAATTGATATATTGCTTTATAGAAAATATTTTGTTCCCCTCCCGATTGGAAAAGGACTTAGAAGGATGTGCATATTGACATGTGCGGCAAGGCGTTGACCCACACTTATAAAACCCACGAAATTTCAGCCAGGTGGGTACATGATCATCTGATTTGATCAGATTGGGAGATAACAGATTTCCTAACGTTTTGGGCTTTTTAGGTATAGTTCTATAGCCTTGGGAAAGAATAGATTCTAGGATTTCAACCTCTCCTAAAATAGGAAGATACTTAAAGAGAATCTTTTTGATAGCATGAAACTGGTTACTATGGTCCAGGGCTAATGTCAAAGTATCCTTATTTTTCTTAGATTTCGGGATGACCGATGTAGTCAAAAGCTCATCACGTGATCTTTTCGCCACAATATTTGCAGATCTCTTAAGGAGCCAGTCAGGATACCCTATAGATCTCAACCTGTTGTGTATTCTCTCTGATTCGCGTGCAAAATCATGGGCCAAAGAGAAATTACGTTTTGCTCTGATTGTCTCCCCAACAGGGTTAGCCCTGAGAGTGCTCCTAAAATGGAAACTGCGATGGTGCAAATTTGTGTTGCCAGATGTTGGCTTACGATATGTTTTAGTACTTATACGCTCTTCCTGTTTACCCACTACGGTCAAATCCAGAAGTTGATAGTATCAGAATTGACACAGAAGGTAAATGAGAGATTGAGGAGATTGTTGTTAAGATATTCGACAAAGTCCGGTATGGCAGATACATCGGCACCCCAAATACACAGGAGGTCTTCGATGTACCTGCCATACCAGACGAGGTGATCCACAAAGGGGTTATCCTCTGTGTAGATATACATGGCCTCCCACCATGCCATGACCAAATTGGCCAGGGAGGGGGAGAACTTGGCCCCCATGGACACACCTCTAAGTTGTAAGAAAAATTTGAAAAAATTATGTGTCATTAAGAACTGGGTGACACCCAGCACATAAGAAATAAAGTCATCTGAATAGTTACTGAAATTCTTAAGGTGGAACTGAAGACCCTAAATAGCCCCATAGTGTGGAATTGAGGTATATAGAGCCTCTACGTCACAAGTGATCCAACACATATCCAATCTCCAAATCAAATGGGACAAACTGCTTAGGACATCCTTAGCATCCCCAAGGTGCCCTGGTATCTGAGAATAGGGGCCCTTTTAATATTGCTTTCTACCCATTTACCCAATCTTTCAAGAATGACCCAATCCCCTATACGATGGGGCGAATAGGTGGAGTGGTCAAGCCTTGTGAATTTTGGGAAGCCCAAAAACATATAGGTGAGATGGGCAAATTTGGGATTCTAATGAAGGGGGAATTTTCATTTAAAAAATTTAAAGGAAAATTCGGTTTTAACGAAGTCAAAGGGGGGGGGACTTGGGTTGGAACAAGGTGCTTTTGATTGTTTAAAGGGGCTGCAGCACAGGGCTTTTCAGGGGGAAAAAGAACTATGGAGGAAAAAGGGGAAAACCCCTTTCATAAATTTTGGGGCAAGAAAAAGGGCCAATCAGAGACCCAGGATTCTTTTACGTCATCGCCAAAAAAGTCCGGGGCGACGTTTGGCAGCTCCATCCTCTCACTGTATTGGGGGGAAAGGGCTCCCGGGCGGCGCTTGGATAGTTTTAAACTGAAAACTGATTTTTATACAGGATTTTTGGGGGGGTGAATTCAGTTTTTGTCTAGAGACTTTTTTTCTCTTAACGCCCTTTTTCTGATTTTGGGGGGTTTTGGGATTTTGAAGCCCCTGTGTGTCCAGTGCAGCTGCAAATACTTTTTAAAATGCTATCGATCACAAAAATTGAATACCCCAAGGGGGATCTAAGCCTGTTCCTTTTTGTATTCTTTTAAGAAAAAGCGTTTTTTACAATACAAATACCCCCTTTTTTTTTGGGCTGCTCAATTCTTTTGGGGCAAATTACATCCAGGGGTTTAAATTAAGCGTTGTTCTGTGCGGGGTGATAAAAGAAACCTTTCTTTTTCACCGCCAAAAAAAAAATTTTTTTTCCTGTAGCTAATTCACAACGGGGTTTAAATTTAAAAAATTTTTTCTCTTGTTGGGGTAGCGTAAAAAACACGCCATTGTAAACGCTACAAACCCTTAGAAATTTTGTAGTTGCTCAATTTTTTGGGCGAAATTTTACATCCATGGGTTAATTAAGCGTTTTTTGCTTCGTGGTGACAAAAAAAAAACTGCCCTTTTCACCGCCAAAAAAAAAATTTTTCCTTTTGCAAAATTCACAAGCGGGGTTAAATTTACAATTTTTTCTCTTTTTTTGTAGGGGAAAAAAACACCCCAAATGTAACACTTTTACAAATTGGTTTAATTTTTGGGGTTTGCAAAATTTGGGTTTGGCGAAATTTTTAACCCGGGGGTTTTAATTAAGCTTTGTTTGCTCCCTGGGGTGACTAGGGGAGGGAGGATTACTTTACTATCTTCATTTGTCGTTTGCCTTTTTCGGAAAATTATCAATAAAAAAACCGATAGTCGATAATAGATTATCGCCGATGACCTTTTAAATTTCTTGGGAGGGGAAAACAAACACCTTATTTTTAAAACCCAAAACCGGGGAAAGGAGAAGCTGGAATTAACATCCACAACGGGTCAAAGGGAACCCCTGCAAACATTTTGGCAACAAAATTTGGGTTATAAAAGCCACAAAAAAAACTCACAACCCCTTCATTTTCCCTGTCTTGCACCAAAAGCAGACCCCAAAAACCCGCATTTTCCCCCAAATTTTTAAAAATTCCCGAAGGCAGTATGATTTGAACCATAAATTTTTCTTTAATGGGGCATTGAATAACCCTTTTCCGGAACGCAGCATGAAACCCCCAAAACCCGTCTGACCCCCCCCGAAAAATTTAAAAAATGCTGGAAAAAAGGGGTTTTCAACCACCATTTTTTTGAAATGGACATTAAAATATAACTTTCCCGGGACCGCAAAATGACCATTAAAACCCCGTTTGACCCCCCCAATTAAAAAATCTGGGAAAAGGGGCCTTTAACCCCCATTTTCATTGAAAAAGGACATTGACTAAACCTTTTCTGAACCCCAAATATGACCATTAAACCCTTTTTGACCCCCAGTTAAAAATGCTGGGAAAAAAAGGGGTCTTTTAACCACCTTTTAGTTGAACTGGGCATACTATAACTGTTTCTGGGTTCCCCCCCCCCGCATGGGCTTCCCAAACCCCGCAAGAGCCCCAAAATTTTAAAAAGGGCCCCCAAAAAGGACTTTGAAACCCCCATTTTAGTTTTTAAATGGACCCTAGGGCTAAACCCTGTCCTTTGGGGCCCCAAAAATGAGCCCCCCAAAACCTTTCAAGGACCCCCAGATTAAAAAGTGCCAGAAAAAGGAGTCTTTTTAACACCATTTTAGTTGAATGGACATTAAATATACCTGTCCCGGGGCCCCGCATGAGCCCCAAAAACCCGCATAACCCCCCAAATTTAAAAAATCCGGGAAAAAAGGGGTCTTTCAACCACCATTTTAGTTGAACTGGAATTTTACTAAATCCCGTCCCTTTTCCGCAGAATGACCCTTAAACCCGTCTGACCCACAGATTAAAAAAATTTTTTTTAATAGCATCCCTTTTAACCCCCTTTTAGTTTTTTAGGGGACATTGACTAACCTTTCCGTACCAAAACATGACCCCTAAAAACCCTTTTACCCCCAGAAAAAAAAAAGTGTCACTATGCAAAATTTTTATATTTAAAAGTCATGTGAAAAATTTTTTTGGGAACTGCATTTGTTTTTAAAAAATTTATTTAGGGGAAATTTTTTTTTATAGTTTTTCATTATTAAAAAAATTTTGCTTTTTTTTTAAGGTGATTAAAAACAACATACACCCCCCACCTGCAGTTTTTAAAGGTTTTTTTTTACACTTTTTGATGTTTAAATTTGTCCGCACCCCCCCATAAAAAAATAAAAAAGTCCTAAACATCCCCCCAAAAACTTTTAAATTGAGAAGAAAAATTTTTCCCCCTGGCCTTTTGAAGTGATTCAGCCAACAAACAATGGTTTTTATTTTCCTTTCCCAAAACCTTCTTAGTGAATTGGGACCGACTCCACTGGAAATTTAAATGAAAGCGAAACCCTAGTGACTCCGCCCCAGAAAAAAATTTTAAACCCCAAAAAGGCAATTTTGTCCAGCCCTTGGGCCCTTTTTTACACTACTTAAAACCCCACAGAAATCACCTTTTTCAAAATTTTAATTTTTTTTTGAGAAAATTTAAGCCCCCCTGATTGCCCCTAACGGGGAAGCCAGTGCTGGGTCGCCCCCCCGTTAAAACGGAGGTCCCGCACCAGGGCCAGGGCTTACAGGGGGGTGCGGGGGAGAGCCCACCTGGCTCTGCATCTATTTATATTTGGGAAAAATGCCCTTATTCCTTCAACAAAAAAAATTGTTGCTTTAACAAAAGTGGGAGGGTGAGTAGACCCCCAGCCCCCTCCAAAACAAACACACAAGCCCTTTCCCCGTAACAGTCAAAGGGCCCCGGGGGGCGCTTGCCCCTTTCCCTTTTGAGTGCGGACCAATTGAGCTTCACTTGGAAATATGGTGGTTAAAAGCTCCTGTTAACTCAGGTGCTGTTTTTTTTTGGAAACCTTTTTTTTCATTTTACTCAACGTGCGGGAGGGGAAAATTTTCTCTGGTTTTTTGTTCTCTGTCCGTGCTCCCTACTCCTGTCCTCTGAATAACCTACATCTTTTTTCAAGTCTTCCCGAAACCCCCCTTGTTTCAATTTAAAAGGAAAAAAATTTTTTCCAGGGTTTTTTTTGTACATGCCCTTTTTTAAATAGTTTAATTCTAGAAAACCCCATTTTTTAAAATGGATTTAAAACCCCCCATGTCTTTTTCTCTTTTATAAATTTTATTAAATGGGTTTTTCCCCCCAATACAGGGAATTTCTAGCTATTTTAAAGAAACTTGGCCCAAAACCAATTCCCTTTTGCAAAGTGTCCAATTTAAACCCTGTCATACCCAAATTTTGTTTCTGGGCTTATCACCCTTTTAGCCACTTTTTTGACAATTTTGAAGACTAAAAGTTGTTAGAAACCACATTTTTTAAAAATAGGAACCCGTAAATCCAGCTGCATTTACAGCAAAATGCCCCAAAAATTCAAAGCTTTACCCCTTTAGCCACTTTTTTACAATTGTTAAAAACAAAACTGTTAGAAAAAAAAAATTTTTTATAATTTGGACCTTAGTAAGCTTTCATGTCCCAGCAAAAGCCCCCCAAAAAATTTAAAGCATGACCCCCTTTAAACCCCCTTTTGGCAATTGTGAAAAAACAAATGGGCTGTTAGAAACATTTAATTTTTTTTTTTAAAAAGGACCTTTGTTTTTGCTGCTTTTTTAAACACATGACCCAAAAAAAAATAAAAATGACTTCTCCGCCCACTATTAAAAAATTGTGATGGGGAAAAGCCAATAAAAGCCACAAATTTTTGTTCCAAAGGAAACCATGTTTTAGCTGTATCTACAGAAAAATGACCCCAAAAAAAATTTTAAAAAATGACTTTCAGCCCCCTATTAAAAAATTGGGGGATTTGGGGAAAAAGGGCCCTTTGACGCCACATTTCTGGGTTTTTAAAAAACCCTAATTTTAGCTGTACTCACAGCAACATGACCTCAAAACCATTGACAATGCGAAAATTCTAAAGATAAAGTGAGTAAAAAGGAAACGGTGTTTTTCAAGAAACCTTGTTTTCTTTTACAGTCCCCCTCACAGCAAAACCCGGGAAAAATGAACCCCCCTTTTTTTTTAAAACCCAGAATAAAAAAATTTCAGTAAGAAAATAATTTTAAAAAAAAAGTTTTCCCCCAAAAGGACCCTTTTGTTTGAAAGGGGAAAGTGAAGTAGACCGCAACTAATCGGTGACCCCCGGAAATTGGGGCCCCAACATCATCAGGGGATCCATGCCTGTTCAACTTTATTAAAGTCAAACGATCCACATTATCTGTGGAAAACCTTTTGCGTTTGTCTGTAATGACTCCACCCGCTGTGCTGAAGGGTTTCCCCTCAATATGAAACCCCGCTGGGGAGGGAAAAAAACCCCTATGGCGTGACGAGTGGGGCTCGGGCCATTCTTTCCCTTTTGGATACCCCGAAGTCATTGGGTCCAGAACAAATACAAAAACATCGGTTTTGAGACGGGAATAGTCGTGGGACCATGATCTTAAGCTGGGCTCTGTGGTTTGGTGTGTGCCCTGCATTGATATTTGGGGATGTTAAAAAAGATTAAACCCGAGGTCACCCATTAGGCTTCTGCCCTTGCCCGCTGGGTGTTGCGGCTACTTGGCACTCTACTGCTATTTACGTCCCCGATGTTGTTCCACCGTGAATTTGAGGGCGTGAAAGCAGACGCCCAAAAGATGTTTTCCCGTGAACAATCACAAAGGGCTCCCTTTCCTGCCCTTTTAATTTTCTATTTGGGTGGGTAAGGAAAACTGAGTTTTTTTTTTGTACCCGGGGGTCCGGAGGGTGGGCCCCCCAGGGAATGTTGTTTATTTTGAATTTGGCCCTTTTTGCGCGGTTGATTGGGGGGGCCCACTGACGCTGCAACGCACCAGGGGGGGACGAAGCAAAGGGGGCGAAAAGGCGGAAGTACGGAAAATCAGACTTTGAGCCTTCCTCAGCCCCAGGGCCCAACCCGGGGAGCTCTTTAAAATTTCTGGACGACAAGGTTCAACATGTGGGCCTGGCAAGGATGTGCCCCAGCCTACCCATCTTAAAGGGCGGCCAAACCGATTTCGGCCCCGTTTTTTTCGCATACCCCCTTGCCTGGCACAAAGGGTTTTTGTTTACCCCGCCGCGCTCGGTTCGTTGCTTAGAGCCGTCCACACCCTGCCCTGGTGGGACGGTCCCCAAGGCGATTTTTTCAAAGGGCCTGGTGTCTCTGGGCAGTAAAGCCCCCAAGGGACCGGGGGGAAAGAGCCCTGCACCACCCCTGCGGTTTTGAAGAGCGTGCGCCGGGCCCTAAAGGCCCCGTCCCCCCCGGCCCCACCCACTCCCCATGAGCTGTCACAGAATATAGCGGCCTTGCCTGCTTATAGTCCCCAGGTCGGGGTCGATGGACTTTTCCGGACACAAATGCAGACAAGGCTTAAAATTTTTGATGAACAGGGCTGGCCGGGGCGGGACGGCTTTTCGGGAAAAGAAATCCCTGCTGGGCTCTGTTTTTTGGGGCAGGAAAGGGGCCATGAGGGGCGGAACCCATCTTATCCCCAGAGGAAAAAACTTTTTCCGGCCAAAAGCGGCAACCGACTTTCGGTTTTGTTTTTGGATGGTTTTGGTTAAAGTGTTTCTTTGCCCAAAACCCTGGAAGACAGAAGGTGGTGCAGAGGGGCCGCGTACGGGTGCAGGTGAAAAACGGGCAGGGGGAAAAGGGGTGGGTTGGGCCCTTGGTGGTGTTGGTGGTCTCGGGCGCAGTGGGGTGAAGCGGGGGCGACCCCTGTCATGATTGAGAGACATGGCCGAGAGGAACACTTGGGGGTGGGGAGGAGAAGGGGGGGAACAGAGGGTGGCATGGTTGGAACCGGCGTGGCGGGGCCTTTTTTTGGGCCAAGGTTGCTCCATTTTCAACTCAGCATTCGCTGCAGGGTGACATGTTGGGGGTTGGAAAAACCCAAAGATTTTGCCTCACTTATCGTTTACGGAAAAGGGCGGGCAATGACATCGCTGGGTGAATCATGGCTTCTCAAAGAACCCAAGGCTTAGAGGCCTGGACCTTTTTGACGGCGAAAAGCGAGGAGCGGGGTTTCCCTTTGAGGGCTGGGGGAAATTTCGGGGACTCTGGACCCCTCTCCATTTTTGAGCGGGACCGACGACAAACCCCCATCTCTTCCCCCCGCCCAGTGAGAAGGCCGAAGAAATTCTGCAAAAAAGCCCCGTTGGACCCGCAGTCGTCATCATCATCATCAACAGGTGACTTCGTCGTCCTACATTTGCACCCGGGAGCTCGGTACAAAAAAGGGGGACTGAAAGGCTTGCCAACCCCCCGGGTTTTTCCGATGACGGCTTCCTTCTCCTCCCCTGAGGGATCAGTAACTGGGGTTTAGAGCAGGAAAATCATCCCCTTTGGCCTCTTGATCTTTTAACAGCTTCTGACCCCAACCACATTTGTCCAAGAGGTCTTCAAAAAGGGGTATCCCCGTGGGAGTAACGAGTTGAACTTGGGGTGCCCCGCTTTATGTTGGGCGGGTGCTGATGATGCTGATGCGACATTGTGGGGACTGGGAGGACGAGGGGGTAAGACTGCTGGGGGCGGTTGCATTACCCCCGAAAAACAGTTGGCGACCTGTTCGTTTTGAATTCACAGGGCCCCCGACCCAGGAGACAGGCCGACGGTCCCGCAACCGAAACCCCTGGGTTGCTGTTTTCGCCCGCACTGGAAGGAGCACCCTTTTCTCGAACCCTACCTCCAAGTCCCACCCCCCTCTTTGCTCGCTTACCCCCTGCTCCGTTCAAAAGATAAAATTTGAGGGGGTATGGAAAGTTTTGGGAACGTCTCTTATTTAAAAGACGAAATCAAGCAATTCTCAAAACCCAAAATCAAAAAAAATGTGGATTCAAATTTAAATGAAGTGGCTTACACAAAACGGGGCTGGGGAAAAGTGCAAAAAAAAGTATCTGAAATGTTACGGATCATAAAAAGGAATTTTTGGCACCTATCAAATTTACCTTTGATAACAATTGCTGGATTCAAATTTAACTGAAGGTTGGGTCTATGAAAAAAACTGGACTGGGGAAAAAAGGGCAAAAAAAAACGTATTGAAAAGTATACGGATAATAAAAAGGGATTTTTGGATATCAATTCACCTGTGGTACTACCAATTTCTGGATTCAAAATTTTAAATGCAGGTGGCTTTCAAAAAAACTATGGGCAAAATGCAAAAACACGTATCGAAATGTATCGGATAAAAAAAGGTATTTTGGCACCTTCATTCAAATGGGTACTCACAATTGCTGATTCAATTTAAATGCAAGGGGGCCAAACAAAAAAAGCTACTGGGCAAAGTGCAAAAAACCGATCTGAAATGTTTAAAAGGGTAATAAAAGGTATTTTTGGCACCATCAATTCACCTGTGGGGGACTACACAATTTTTTGGGTTCAAATTTAACTGCAAGGTGGCTCTATCAACAAACGGACTGGGCAAAATTGAAAAAAACCCCTACTGAATGTATACTGATAATAAAAGTGGAGTTTTGCACCTAACAAATAGACCTGCAGTTACAGAAAAGATCTGTTTTCTAATATAAGTTCAGGCTGCCCAATATCCAAGTAATATTTCAACAGTAAACTGTTAATAATAAAGCTATTGCAATGCAATGTCTGCAATACAATATCCAGTATTCTTTAAAGAGCTTGTCTGTGTTCGCCACATCTCACCCTGCTCTATTCTGTAAGCTGATTTGCTGGCCACCAAAATGACAGGAAGCGGCGAAAATGGCGCGATATTAATAGATTATGCACAGATTTTAACCTAAATTATAGCTTGATCTAAAAAATCTGATCAACGTAAATACCGTGCCGATTGCAACTTTGTCGATAAAAAACGCTCAAAAACTAGGGGTGACTAAAAAAACCCCGTCTTTTCACCCGCCAAAAAATTTATTTTTCCTGTAGAAATGATTCACAAGCAAAGGGTTTAAAATTACAATTTTTTCTCTTGTTGTGTAGCGTAAAAAACACGCCATTGTAACACGCTACAAAGCTGGTAGTTTGTGGTTGCTCAATTGTTTGGCGCAATTTACATCCAGGGGTTAACTAAGTATTTTTCTGCAGGTATTCAGTAAAAGAAACTTTCTTTTTCACCACCACAGAAGAAATTGTTAGCATAATTCATATCTGAAGGGTTAATTAAGCCTGCTTGTGCTTTTACATTCAGTAAAATACACAGATTTTTTAAACGGCACAAAACAAGTCAATTATTCCTGCCCATTTTGTGGAGCGCAATTTATATCCAAGGGTTACCCAAGCTTGTTACTGGGTTCATTTGGAGTCGAATACAAGGTATGTATTTTATATAACAGATATCTTCATCAAACAGTGTCTTACATTTTAGAACAAACAGTATGTCAGACAGAGAGGTGGCACTCTTCACCTGCGAGTGGCAGAGGCACAAACATTCCAGGCCCAGGGCGCAGCACAGCAAGGGGAACGTCGCAACAGGGGTCACTCGGGGAGGCCACAACTGCCGCTGTCAACTAGCGGCGTGTGTTGTTCAGCAACCCAATGGTTCTTGATTGGTTGACTAGTCATCCACTTCCTCCCAGATGACATCTGACAACCCAGCCAAGAGTCAGTGGGAACGTCAGACACAACCCTTAGTTGGCATGGCCCGGGAGCGGGTCAGCGGCCCTCACCTTCCTCAACCCGCCTCTTCCCAAACCAGTTCCCTCAGCCAGAGATCTACTATGTGGACTGGGCTCAGCGCCACTATATAGCGAGGGTGAACAATTTGAGGAGGGCAGTCAGCAGCTACTTGGCAGCGAAGAAATGGGGCCAAGATCCCCTGCTTCTTGCAGTAGGCGGCAAAGTATAGATGTTGAGAGTGGCATGGGAGGTCATGTTATGAGGGGTCAGCCTCTGCATACCAAGACCGGTGATGAGTACAGCATGACGATGAAAACACAAATAGATGATGATGTAGCCTACGCACTTGGCAGCCGGGTGAGGCAAGGGCTTCATCATCGTCAGGAGGAGAGGGCGTCCGCTTGCGCATCAGGCAGTGACGCAGCCAGCAAGTGGGTTGTGTGGCCGTGCGTCAGCAGGATAGCAGCAGTGTGAGGTCGGGAGCCAAGCGGCCACGGGGTAAAAAACCCGCTTCGCAGGTTCAAGAAAGTAGCAGCACAGGGGCTCAGCGAGGCAGCGGCGGCAGTAGTCACTCAGTGCGGAGCGTTGGCGGTAAAATCCGATACTCGGCGGTGTGGCAGTTCTTTGCTAAGACACCGGAGGAGCCGAATATGGGTATATGTAGAATCTGTAGGCAGAAAGTGAAGCGTGGCCAGGGAGCTAACGTTGGCACCAAGGCCCTGCTTCAACACATGCAGCGTCACCATCCGGTGGCCTGGGAGAAACGTGGCTCAGATATAGTGGTCCATCCTGCCGCCGCAGCAACAGCAGCAGCAGCAGCGCCCAGTGGCACGCATGCCATTGCAGCCAGTCAAGGCATCACCACCTCTACAGAAGGGAGCTGTTTCCTTTGACATCATCCCCGTCCAGAGCCCTTTCCTCGTACTCATTTGGGGCCAGCAGTTTAAACAGCGAGGCGTTGGCCCAAAAGGGCAACAGTATCGTCCCAAACCCTCCTAAGGGGCAAGCTGACCGTTTCTTTTTTCCAAGTTGTTTTGGGCTGCATCCCCCCCTTTCCCAAAAGGGGGACCTGCCGTTTTGAAACTAATGCTTTGCCGAGCCGAATGGAGAAGGGTTTCCCAACCCTAATTTTTTTTCCCAAAAAAAAAAGTAAACCCAACCCCCAAAAATATGTAAACCGAAGTTGGCCAGTAAATTTGACTTACCGGGGTTTGTTTTCCCAAGGGGCACGCAGGCGGACACTTTGGGGCTGTAACTACGGACTTTGGGCCCTTTCATGCCTTTTCGGCCCACTGGGGTTTAAAGTGCTTCCGGGCCCCGGCACCCAACAACTTGGACAGGGAACCCGCTTTCTTTCCCCCACCCTTTTTCAAACTGGGGTTCCCGGGCAATGTCCACCCCTCCTCCAAACCAAACCCCCACCAAAATCAGCCCCCCAAGTACTTTCCCATCATACCACCCTGGGTAGGGGGACAGCGGTGTCCCGCAATTCAAAAACCCGGCTTGCCTCGGGGAAAAAAAGTCACACAGGGGGGGAACGCTCCCTTTATTTCAGCAAGAAAAAAATGTGTGGCTTTCTCGTGCCAAAGCAAATCGGAACCAAGGGACGGCAATGGGGGTTTAAAATTGGGGTCCCGCGCACCGGGAGGGATGGTCCCCTCGCCCTGCAGGGGCAGTTTCATCTGGTTTTTGAAAAGGTTCCGAAGTCTTTTTTTTTTCCCCCCGATCCAGAAGATTCTGAAAAAAGGCCAGGGAAAATGGGCATGCAAAATTTGCCCCAAACCCCACAAAGCCAGGAACAACCCCCCCCCCCCGAGTTTTCAGCGGGAAAAACGGGGCCCCCCCCAACACACTCTGATAGCATTTTTTTCCCCCCCGTGGAATTTTCCCGCCTGCACAAGTTGGGCCCAAAAGTATAACAGAAAAGGCCCCTTTAAAGATTTTTTTTATGATCCCGCGACAGGATTAAATCCCCTTGGGAACTTTGATGCAGCCAGTGGGAGCTCAGCGTTTACACCTCCGTTTGTTGAGGCATTTTTAGGGGCCACATTAATTTTCCGTACCCAGGACTACGGGGTGAAAAAACGTCCTTTCCCAAAGCTTTATGTCTTGGAAAAAGATGCCCGAAAAATCTGTTTCCCCGGGACGGGGAGTGGCGATACAATTTTACCCCCCCGAAAACCCCTTTAGGTCTGGGTTAAATGAAATGGAGGGGGAGGGGGGAGGACATTGGGGCAGAAAATTGTCTGGGGAAAATGAGTTTTTTTTTTCTACCCAGGTTACAAGAGAGGAGGGGCGGAGCACTGGAGGAAAGGAAAATTGGGGTTAAAAAGAGAGGCAGATGACCCGCAATGCACCGTGCAGTATAAGGGGAGGAGGCAGGGAGCCCCCCGGATTTACTTTTGCAAATGGGCCCCCACAGGGGATTTGCCTGGCTAGTGACAGCCAATAGTTTAGCATCCGGCAGAGGGATTTACCTTTTGCTTTTCCACCCTAATTTTGGGTCCTCGCTACCGGTCAAAAATTTGGGGCCTTTTTCCCACTATTTTTTAAAGGGGGACCAAAATCAAAAACAAAAGGGGAAATTTCCCCGAAGACATTTTGGCCCCCTGCCAAGTGCGGCATCTCCCTCCTCTACAGTCGCCCGGGGGTTTTTCAGCACTCACGTCACTCCCCGGGCTGCTGGGGGAGGGGGGGGGTGGAGAGTACCAGCTCCCACAGCAACCAAAATCGGGAGCCCCACGATAGCAGCTTCTTCACCCGCCTAGTGGGGAGGGCAAGTCGCCAGCAGAAACAGGCCTAGAGAAAACCCGAACCAACGGGGTGGTGGCCTATTGGACAGCACTCTGCCACCCCAGTTGAAGATCCGCTGGACACGGGGCACCCCAAACGGGAGGGTTTGGCCGCAACTTCGATTTTGCAGTGGAGAAGCTTCCTGCCCGGCCCATATTTTGGCATCAACCCGGTGTTCATGGGGCGGGGGCCACCTTTACCCCAAGGAGAACCCCTGTCCACGGAAAGGGGAATGACTGCCCTTTGTAAAAGATAAATCAGGCGTGGATGGGCCGGGATTTCCACACACCAATGCCTTAGGGTCAGACTAATAGCCATACGCCTCACCAAACGTGAAAATTAGTCTGGGTTAAACTACCTGCCTCAGCCACTTTTCACCCCGCCACCCCCTGATCCCACACATCTGCTGACATTTCCCACCGCCCCCAACCATTTTTACCAGGGACTGTATTGCCACCCACCTCCACACTCTTCATTGTGCCCTTTTAGACCTCATGCAATGCTGCTTTGCGGTGCCGTGACATCCCACTGTTATTGTCCTTCTGACCTCATGCTGTTGTCCGCCGCCGTCACCTCCACTCTCTGATTTGCAACTCTCGGCCTCCCAGTTTTTGCCACCTCCAGAATTCATTTTGCCACTTCTGACCTCATGCTGCTCCCCGCCGTCACCTCCACTCTGCATTTTCCCACTCTGGGGCCTACTCCTGTTTTTGCCACCTCCAGAAATGTCATTGGCCACTCTCTGGATCTCATTTTCAACTGCCTTTGACCCTCCACACTGTGCATTGTCCACTCTTTGGGCCTACTCCTTTTTTGCCACCTAAATTCATTGTGCCACTCTCTGCCCTCATGCTCTGCTGCCGTGACCCCACACTGTGTCATTGTGCCACTCTTCCCACTCCTTTTCTCCACTTCCAAAGTCATGTCCACGTCTGCCCTCAGCCTCTGTGGCTGCTGCCATGACCTAGACACTGTGTCTTGTGCCACTCTTGGCCTTTTCCTGTTTTTCCACCTCCAAATGTCATTGTGCCACTCTCTGACCTCTGCGCGTGGCGTCCCGTCACCTCCACCTCTGTCACTAATGTTGCCACCTGCTCTCAGCTTTTTTTTTATGCTTCCTACATGACTTTACAGGCAACTTTCCCGTTCAGTTTTTTGTCAGTTTTCCCCTCTTAATGCCCGGGGAATTTTATAGTGAAGCGTTTCAAGAGGGGCGGCAGTCATTGCGTGTCAACAAAAACACAACTTTGTAGAAACCAAACCAAGCTTCCTTTCATATTTAAGCAGGCACAACGTTTACAGCACCCTGCAGGCTTGTGCGCCGGAAAATAGCTGTTTTTTTAACGTGATTCGCCTGAAGAATTCGGCCCGAATTTTTTTTTGGCGGGAAAATGGGCGAAGTGAGCGAAACGAATTTTGGAGAAATTCGCCCCTTTAATTATGGGCATCACGGGGCATTCTACTGAATAGTCTACATCCTTTCGACTCAATATACCCAAGAAAACCCTTTTGTTACATAGAGGGTAATTTTAACTTCAAAGGAGTTGGGTCATGGAAAAGTTTTAACTAAAAATTTATCACTAACAAAACTATCATTTCAGAAATATAATCACTTTTGCCTGATCACAAGTTCCACCCTTTCACCATCTTGATGACTATCTGTTTATTATTCAATTGAACTTAAAACTACTTGTTTATTTTAAGATTGGGAAATTATGACAGGGTGGGAAAATGTTCTAAAGAAAGCAAGCCTTTTTCAACCCGAGATTGGAACCGATCCATTCAGGGGTCCGGAATTTTTGGATAAAAAGTTTCGAAAAACTGAACCTTCTCATTGCTTTGAGATTGAAATTTTGAGTTTTTGGGTAGAGACTCATTTACAAAAGAGTCATTTGTTTTGAAATATAAGTTTTTTTTTTCCATTCCCCATATGTATGGTGTTTTCTTCATCATCTGCAGCTGTTAAAGGGTCCCCCCAAAAATGTTGCTTCACAGTAAGAAGACGGATAACTTGTTAATGTCTTTTAGTGTAGAAAAAAGATTGAAATTCTGTATCACCCCAAAATTCAAACCCAACGTCAAGACCTGTTCTTGAGCAGGAGTAAGGGTAGCAGAGGATAAGTTGAGAACATCTATGGTTTCTTTTTCATCTGGTCCAGAGCTATTTGGCGAGTTTTCATCCTTGCATCTGCCCCTATGCTTCCTGCCACAAGGGGGTTGCATCATTCATAGCCACAGTGGCGGCATCTCCATCTGAATATTCAGCTGGACTATCCATGGAGTCGGACTCAATCGATCCAAAGCTGACCCTTCTTTGGTTTTTCCTCGGGGTCAGACAAACAACATGAAAGAGTCCCGGCACTTTTGGAAGGTAGATTCAGGAAGCGTAGTGACGATGAAAAAACACACTCTTTATTAGAAGAAGATAAAAGATGACTTTAAAAACATCCAAACGTGAGAAGTTGATGCGTTTCAGGCCATGTCTCCGGCCCTTAGTCGTAACCACAGGCCGGAGACATGGCCTGAAACGCGTCAACTCTCACTCTTTTATCTTCTTATAATAAAGAGTGTGTTTTTTCATCGTCACTACGCCTCCTGAATCTCCCTTCCAAGAGTGCCGGGACTCTTTCATGTTGTTTGTCTAACCTTACGCACATCAACAGCCGGATGTTGCTTCCCTGGAGCACCACTGAGGAGGAAGGGAGCGGGCGTTTCCCCTAGTTGGAAGATCCCAGAGTGGGACGCACAGACCGTACAGCCCAGCGTCTATGGTGAGCGCCACTCTATTTTCATTTGTTTGCATATATTTTCCTCGGGGTCCACTTTGTTTATTTTATTTTTTAATATAGATTTAGGTGTGTTAAAGTCCGACCGTTCTCGGCCCCACTCGTAGACCTGATCCTGCTGGTAATCATAAAGATGTCGTTGGTATTTTGCTTTTTTAGTCTCCATAATGGAATTCTCCAATGCATTGATTTTATCATTCATTGCTTTAATAGCAATATCATAATCCTGCATATCCTTGAACGGCTGCAATTCGCTTTCCAAGTAGGGAATACCTTAATTTTAACCTTGAAAATTACCTGTAGGTAAAGTAAATGATGTTTTCTATGAGTACACCCTCACATTTTTGTTAATAAGGTATTATAGCTTTTCATTGGACAACACTGAGGATATAACACTTTGATATAATGTAAAGTAGTTAGTGTACAGCTTGTATAGCAGTATAAATTTGGTGCCCTCAAAATAACTCAGCACACAGCCATCAATGTCTAAACCGCTGGCAACAAAAGTGAGTACACCCTAAGTGAACAATGACAAATTGTGCCCAAAATGTCAATATTTTGTGTGACCGCCATTGTTTTCCAGCACTGCCTTAACTCTTTTGGGCATGAAGTTCACTAGACCTTTAGAGTTTGCAGTCACTGGAATCCTCTTCCCTCCTCCATGACGACATCATATTGCTAATGGATGTTAGAAACTTTGCCCTCCTCCATCTTCTGTTTTAAGATGCCCCACAGTTGCGCAATAGGGCTTAGGTCTGGAGACATGCATGTGGTACATGTGGTGTACTGGAGCAGAGTTTGTCTAATGGGACAGGATTAATAAAAATAATATATGTGTTTTCTTTGTGAGCTGTGGAAGCATGGTGTACATGAGGATGGAAGTGTATCGCCATCTTCAGAAATCAACATTTGAAGCAGTAATCAATGATCTTATATTAATAAGTGCTGTCATAACAGGAAACACCACTTCTACCCAGGCACAGAGTGCCAGATTACGTGAACTCTAATATCGGGCAAGGAGCACCAAGCTAGATTGGTTGCAATAACATTTCATGCAGTTCCCAGACTATGGCACTCAAAACCAGCTTACACTCAGCAGGATATTCTAGAGAACCCTATATATAGTAACTCACAAAAGTGAGTACACCCCTCACAATTTTGTAAATATTGTATTATATATTTTTATAGGACAACACAGAAAATATGACACTTTGATACAATGTAAAGTAGTCAGTGTACAGCTCATATAACAGTGGAAATTTGCTGTGCCCTCAAAATAACTCAACTCAATGGATGCATTTCTGGAGCGTAATAATATAACAAGTTATAGTGACTAGGATTCAGGAGATATTGATCCAGGGATTTTTCTGATTGCCAGATTGGAGTCAGGAAGGAATTTCTCCCTAAAATGAGGACAATTGGCTTCTACCTCATTGGGG
Organism: Phyllomedusa bahiana; assembly: GCA_025379985.1. NCBI lineage: Eukaryota > Metazoa > Chordata > Amphibia > Anura > Hylidae > Phyllomedusa > Phyllomedusa bahiana. The sequence goes on from JAODAL010007583.1 coordinate 72,638, forward strand.
GTTTTTGCCTTCCTCTGGATCAACACCTTAGCACAACAGGCTGAACTAGATGGACGACTTGTCTTTTTTTTTAGCCTTACAAACTATGAAACTATGAAACCATCAATGTCTAAACCATTGCTAACAAAAATGAGTACACCCCTAAGTGAAAATGGATAAATTGTGCCCAAGGTATCAACATTTTATGTGGCCTCATTATTTTCCAGCACTGCCTTAACTCCCTTTGGCATGGAGTTCACTACGGCTTCACAGGTTGCAGCCACTGGAATCATCTTCCCCTCCTCCATGATGACATAATGGAGCTGTTGGGTGTTAGATACCTTGCACACCTCCACTTTCCATTTGAGGATTCCCCACAGATGCTCAATAGGGTTTAGGTCTGAAGACATGTTCGGCCAGTCCTGCACCTTTACCCTCATTTTCTTTAGCAAGGCAGTGGTCGTCTTGGAGGTGTTTGGAGTCATTATCATGTTGAAATACTGCCCTGCAGCCTAGAAGGGAGTGGATCATGCTCTGCCTCAGTATGTCACAGTACATGTTGGCATTTATTGTTCCCTCGATTGACTGTAGCTTCTCACAGCCGACAGCACTGATGCAGTCCCAAACCATGACACTCCCACCACCAGCTTGACTGTAGGCAGACACACTTGTCTTTGTACTCCCCACCTGATTGCCACTGCACACATTTGACACCATCTGAACCATATAATTTTATCTTGATCTCATCAGACCACAGGTCATGATTCCAATAATCCATGTCCTTGATGTTTTTGTCTTTAGCAAACTGTTTGCAGGCTTTCTTGTGCATCATTTTTAGAAGAGGTGTCTTTCTGGAATGACAGTCATGCAGACCAATTTGATGCATTATGCAGAGTATGGTCTGAACACTGGCAGGCTGAACCCTCCCCTCCACCTGCAATGCAGCAATGCTGGCAGCACTCATATGTTTACTTTGAAAAGAAAATCTTTAGATATGATGCTCAGCAGATACACTCAACTTCTGACTTAACTAGGCCAGTTCTGAGTGGAAGCTGTCTTTTTAAACCGCTATATGGTCTTGGCCACCGTGCTGCAGCTCAGTTTCAGGGTGTTGGCAATCTTCTTATAGCCTAGGTCATCTAGAACAGCAATTCTTTTTTTCAGATCCTCAGACAGTTCTTTGGCATGAGGTGCCATGTTGAACTTTCAGTGACCAATGACCGAATTTAACACACCTGCTTCCCATTCACCTATGAGACAATGTAACACCTGTAACATGACACCATGTAGGGAAAATGACAAATTTGTCACAATTTGTCCAATTTGTCCACTTTTGTTGCCAGTGGCTTGACTGTATGTTGAGTTATTTTGAGGGCACACAAAACTTACATTGTTATACAAGCTGTACAAAGACTATGGTACATTTTAGCAAAGTGTCATATCTTCATTCTTGTCCCATAAAATATATATATAATACAATATTTCCAACAATTTGAGGGGTGCACTCACCTCACTTTTGTTAAATACTGTATGTGGCACCGCTTGTAATTTTTTTTTCTGCAATTTTACAGTTTATTGGGGTAATATATGTCTGTATGTGGTTATAGTGTTTACTATTGTGTTTTACATAAATAAATCGGGTGATATGTCAGAAATGAGGCGCCACCACACCAGTTTTATGGCGCATTAAATGAGTATATAATGCGACTGAATGAATGAACCTGTCAAAAATCTGGCATGTGGTATGCCTTGCATAGTAAAACTGATGCGCCTACATCTAGGTGAATAATATAATTCAGGCGCATAACATATCATTGGTAGCATATTTGAGGTGCCTACTTTGGGTGCATTCAAACAGGGCGTCAGTTTTTTGGCGCAATTAGAAAAAAAAACTGTTTATAGTACTCGGTTATTTTTTTCCATTGGGCATTGACACTGCAAAATAAATTTCCAAACCCAATCCCTATTGTCTTGTTGAGCATATATATATTATTTTTGAAAGCGATTACAGACTGACAGACCTGATTCTATGAATTTTTACAAATTTGTCCCCTTTAAATGGTATGTGTAGATGATTTATCTTCTGTGTGACATTTTCAAAACAAATATTCCCATGACTGCCTTGAGGAGGAAATGAGCCACAAGATGCTAAGTAATTCTACTTAATATAACATATTGTGTATAGTGCTAGTTTTTGCAAAAAAAACTTTGAGCCCCCTTTGAAGAGACACCCCCCAGTGAGAAAAGTTTAGTCAAGGTTGCAGAGGGTTAAGCGCAAAAAATATCCCGGGTTTTTGTTTCCCAGGCAATTTCGGAGCTTTTACTTTAAGTAAGTGAAAAGGTTTTTTGGGTTTCTTGGTTTTTTCCCTATTAAAAATTTTAAAAAATTTCGTAAAGGGTATTCTGTGTTTTCTAATATTACACTTCCTTTCTTTGGAAATACCTTTATTTGTACACAATTTCAAAAGTTTCTTATAAATTGGTATTGTTCCTAAACCAAATCCTACTTACCACCCCACTGCCCTTAACGAGAGGGGAAAAAAAACTCCCCTTTCTTTTCTTGATTAAAAAAAACAGATTTAGACCATTTTAAAAAAACTAAAAAAAAAATGGCCAATCTTGTATTTTGGGTGAGGGAGATCAGGGCAGGCAACTGTGCTCCGCCAGTCATATCAACTTAATGGAGCAGAGAAAAGTTTGTTCACTAAAAATAATGAAGAAAATAAAGATTTAGTAGAGTCATATCCCAAAACCTTGTGCGAGTTGTTGAAAATAATGAAAAGTTAATCTAAAATAAATTTTTTAGACCTATTAATAAATAAAAAAACATTTTCAATCTTGTTTTTCGGGAAGGGAAAATCGTTGGGCACATCAAAATTAAGGAGCAGACAAATCCCTTTGGTCACTAAAAATAATGAAAAAATCATGGACTCAGAGTCATTTCCCCCTCTGTAATTCACAAAATCTTGTGGAAGAAGCTAAAAAGTTAATTTAAAATAAAAAAGTTTGGGCAATTAAACCCTGTTTTTGTTTTGGTCAAAAATGACCGTTTGAAATTTATATTTTTTAAAATATTCTTTTGCGGGTTTTGAAACTTGGGTTCATTACTTTTCCCCATTTTAGGGGTTCTTACAATACAGTTTTTATTTATTTATTTATTTATTTATTTTTTTATTTTTTGCTCCACATTTTTTTACACTTGTCTGTTGTCAAAAATGACCCGTTTCCTTTTTTTATATCCCCACTATTTTTGAAAAAAAAAAAAGGGGTTATAATCTATTTTGGTCTATATTTTCATTCACTATTTTATCAATTTTCTGGGTCCTTTTGGTCATGAGGTTACAATAAAACATTTTCAAATTATGAACTGTGAGAATTCCTTTTCCAGTATAGTTTGTGCTGTCTTAAAAAAAGGGTTTGTTTCAGTTGTCACCTTTCACATAGAAAAAGTGAATTTTTTTTTGTTTTTTAGCGGGTTTCCCTTTGTATTAGCTGGTTTTATTTCTAATGACCCCAAAAAAGAGCACTAATGATCTGTTGACAAAAATTGTTTGTTTTACTTTTGGGTGCAAAAGGGTTTGTTTTAGCTTATCAGTAGACAAACAATATTTTTTCTTACAGTTATTCACTTTCAATAAACTTGAAGAACATAGAGTGAGAGACACATGAGACAGCTCGAAAACTCATCTTTACATATATGTAGCAAAGGGAGGAACAGAGGAAGGACTTCCCAGCGCTTCCTGTACACATAGGAGAGGTAAAGGGACCTCCAATAACCCTGCAGGTTTTCAATACATACCCTGTGTGGAAAATTTCCTGCTACGGGGAAAGGGGGGGGAAAGACTTAGAGTTAAAAGTGTTTTTTTATGAAATAACCCAAATTGGAACAAAAAATAAACTTATAAAAAAGAATTTTTTAAAAATTTTGAATTTTAAAAAATATTTTTTACATACAGTTTTGATTTTTATTAGTTTGTTTACAGTTTTATAAAGATTTTTTTGTGCAAATGTGCAATATTTTTATTGTTTTTTATTTTTATTTTTTATTCTGTTCAATTTATGGCCTCATAGTAGGCATATTCCAAGTTGGTATAATATGGTCTACCATTTCCCTTTTTCCAACTAATGTTTCAATATCTTTGTGTTCACAGCTTTTTTAATACTGTATTATGAATCCTTGTATTTGCATCAGAAAAAAATGTTTTTAATGTAAAAAGAGAAAAAAACGTATGTGCAGTGATGAGCGAACTCTAAAAAGTTCGAGCCGCCGGGGGGAGGGGCACCGTAAAGGAGGGGGGATGTTGTGAATTTGCCAAAAAAACAGACGCAAATTTGGTTATAAAATTTTTTATTTTACTGGTGTCTGCTGTCCTTGTAAACCGCCATATTCATTCGTTTTTAAATTTTACTGTTGTATATTGCACTCCCTGCGTCTCAGTTTTTTCCAAATAGCCCCGTTGTACGCAAAATTGGCTACGATATTTTATTGTAACTAATGCCCGTTGTCAGCATTTAAAAAGCCCTTTCATCCGTATAAATTTTCAATAGTTGATATTGCATTCGGCGTCTATTTTTGCAAAAATGCGCCTTGTACGATATTTTTTGAAAAAAACAATTGTAGTCCCCACTGGGTAGTTGTTAATCTCAGGGACAGAAGGAAGAATACTGTTGATTTGGTGTTATGGTTCTTCCAGACCGCATTTCACAGATATTTTTTAAAATCAATTCTGTTTCTAATCCTAGTTGGCTGTAGGAAATTAGAGGGATTTAAGAATAGCTGTGATTTGATGTCTTTGCAGTACAGTTTCTCAATAAGAGACTGTGAAAAACTCTTGTATACGTTTTAAATTTTTATCTTTCTGAACATGGAGCGAACTACAGGTGGTAAGTGAGCAAAGAGGGGTGTAGGACAAGGAGCTAGAGGTACAAGAGAAGGTGTTCCTCCCACTGCTGCAGACAACACGCAAGCCAGCACATCGTCAGTCGCATGACTGTCAGACCTGTCATCACTTGGTCGGTGCCCTGTGAATCTCAGTAATGAAGAGCATCGCCAATCTGTTCTTCAGTGGTTAATGCAACCTGCGTCCAGCAGTTTTACCTCCTCGTCCTCCCAGTCACGGAAACAAATGTAGTCATCATCATCATCCAGCATCCGTCAGCATGAAGCGAAGGCAGCCAAATGTCAACTCATGTAACACCACTGTGGATAAACCCAAATGTTCTGAAGACCTCTTTGATGACAAATAGCGGTGGGGGTCAGAAGGCATTTCAAAAGATCAACAGGCCAGAGAGGATGATTTGGTCTTCTCTGACACCCAAACGCATCTGCAAACAGAGAATCAGAAGGAAGTTCCACAGTAGGCAAAAATCCCGAGTGGTCGGCAACGCCTTGCAGTACCTGTGGCTTGTAGCCCGCAGCTCCAGCATGTAGAATGTCAGGACGAGGAAGTCGCCCGAGTACCACCAGCACCACCAGAGACAAAGTCTACCCCTTCTCCTTCCACCAGTTTGATGACCTGCACGCCGTACAGCCACCAGTCTAGCAGCCAGCCTTCTGTCTTCCAGGTTTGGGAGCAGAAGAAACACTTTAACCCAAACCATCCCAAGACCAAAAGCCTGAATGTCGCATTGCCAGGCTTTTGGTCTTGGAAATGTTGCCTTTCCGTCTGGTGGACAAAGATGGCCCTTGCCTGCCCCCAATACCAGATGCTGAGCAGGCATTTCTTTTTCCGAAAAGCCGTCCCTGCCCTGGCCAGCCACGGGTCATCTAAAATTTCAAGCGCGTTGTCTGCATCTGTGGCCGGCAAAGTCCATCTGACCGCCGTTGCATGGACTAGTAAGCACGGGCAAGCCGCTATGCTCTGTGACAGCTCACTGGGTGAGTTGGGTGGACGTCTCTGGTGATGAGGGTGGCTCTCAGGCTCAGCGCACACTCTTCAAAACCGCAGGGATGGTGCAGGGTTCCATCCCCCAGGTCCACAGGTAGCATCACGTGCCCAGAGAAAGCAGGCCGTGTTGAAATTACTCTGTCTTGGAGACCATCGACACACAGGTCAAGAGCTGTGGACGGCTCTGCGCAATGAGACCGAGCGCTGGCTGGGTGACAAGAACCTTGTGCCAGGCAAGATGGTGTACGATAATGGGCAAAATCTCCTGGCCGCCTTTAAGATCGTTTGGCTGGAGCACATGCCTTGCCTGGCACACGTCATGAACCTCGTCGTCCAGAAATTTTTAAAGCACTACCCGTGTCTCGACTGCCTGCTGAGGAAGGCTCAAGGTCTGAGCTCACACTTCCGCTGTTCGCACTCTGTTTTGTCCCAGCTGGCCACGTTACAGTGTCATCTTGGCCTCCCCGTCAACCGTCTCATTGTTGACGTGGCAACTCGCTGGAATTCCACCCTCCACATGCTCCAGCGATTGTGGCAGCAGCGTAATGCCATTACACAATATGAAGTGGCGCATGGCCTGACAAGCAGCGGTGCGGACCTCGGGGTGTTGAGCCATCGAAAGTGGAGGCAGGTGAAAGAGCTCTGTCCCATCCTTGCGAGTTTTGAAGAAGCCATTAGAGATGGGCGAATCGATTCTAATTAAGTGGAATTCATTTAGAGTTTCAGGAAAACTTCGGTTCTGCACAAAGCCGAAGTTTAGGGTGATTTGCGGGAACAAAGCGTCTTTTTTATTGGTAAAATGGCCGCCAGCACATGGCGTGAGATGGGGCAGAGAACTGTGAGAGGAAGAAAGCAACACCCTCAATGACACGTGCAGACATGAAGCCAATCTACGACCAGCGGGCTTCTGTGACGTCACAGCCCTATAACTACAGACGCTATCCTCAATCCTCAAATTTCTCACAGTCTGTACTGGCATAAGCATCTAGCTGCTGCTGCTCTATTCAACTCATTCTAAAACAAACTGATTTTATCAGCGATTGGGGGGAAAGACCATCACAAGTCTGTCAGTTGCCCACCTGTAGCTCACCCAGCGTTCTGTATCTGCTGCTCCATAGAAGTCATTCTAAAAAAAAAACTGCTTTTATCAGCGATTGGGGGGAAAAGACCACCACAAGTCTGTGTCAGTTGCACACCTCTACCTCAACCAACGTTCTGTATCTGCTACTCCACAGAAGTCATTATAAAAGAAACTACTTTTATCAGAGACTGGGGCCAAAGAGTTTCACAAGTGCTTCAGTTGTACACATTTAACGCTACCAGAGTTATCACTTTGTTTTAGTTTGTGGGGTATTCTCCCTAAAGTCCAGGGTAATAGTGCCCCATATATGCCTAAATTTCATCTGTTTATTTCTGTAGGGTATTTGATATCCAAGGATTAATTAAGCTTGTTGTTAGTGGATTTATTTGGAGTAAAATACAGTATTTTTTTACCCCCATATATGCTGTCCTCTCCGACCAGAGTGAGTGTTCAGTATGGCGGGGGCCATCGTTACCCCAAGGAGAACCCGCTTGTCCACGGGAAATGTGGAACGACTGACCTTTGTCAAGATGAATCAGGCATGGATCAGCCAGGATTTCCACACACCCATGCCTTATGCATCATATTAGATCAGCCATGACGTCTCCCCAAAACTTTGAATTGTGAGAAGTGAGTCTGGATTCTAACTACCTGATGTTGCCGCCCGCCTGATGCCACAGATCTGCTGCCAGTTGCTCCATCTGCCTCCCACCATCTTTACCAGGGACTGGAATTGCCACCACCTCCACACTCTGTCATTGTGCCACTCCCTGACCTCATGCTGCAGCTGCTGCGCCACCTCCACACTCTGTCATTCTGCTGCTCTGTGGGCTCCTGATGTTGCTGCAACCTCCACACTGTCATTGTGCCACTCTGTGGGCTACTGATGTTGCCGCCAACTAACCGCTGTCTCACTGGAACACCCTGTGATTTCCTAATGCTGTTTTCACCCTCCACCACTCTAACGTTGTCACTATGTTTGGTTTTCCCCTTCTTTACATCTGTCAGAAGGAATGAAAAGGATCAGGATTGTCTGATGTTTAGCTAGCCAAAAGCAGTAGTAGATACAGAACACAGAAGACATGTAAGTATCCCATTTACTGGTCATCTCTATTTTGGATCAACTCTGTTTGTTTTTGGCTTTAGCAATACTGATGAATTATTGGCCGATTGAAAGCGGACACTGACGGATAAAAGGAAGGGCAACATGATCAGTGACGTCAGCGCAAAATTACTGTGTTGAAGCTGAGGAGGAGGAAGCAAAGGAGGAGGATAAGGTATGGCTGGACACCGACGTTACCGATGTCCCTGCCTTGGAAAAAGGTTGGTACGGATTAGAGGCGGAGTTAGAAGATGAGGAAGAGGTGTTGAGTGCCCCTCAACCCCGAGACTTAGGAAATAAAGGCTCCCTCTCTCACATGAGTGCTTGGATTTCCTCCAACATTATCCTCGCATTAAAGCCATCAAAATGAACAACAGTTACTGGGTGGCCACCCTCCAACACCCGTTACAAAGCGAAACTCAGCACTTTCCTTCCACCCACCCACCCAAATTGAGAGAAAAATGCAGGAATTGGAGACCGTGCTCATTGATCAACTGGAGACATCTGTTGTCCGCTTCACGTTCTTCTAATGTCACGGTGGAACAACGTCAACAACGTGACAGCAGTAGATTGCCAAGTAGCCGTAGCAGCAGCAGCAGGCATTGTGGCAGAAGCCTAATGGGTGACCTCTGACAATCTTTATTTACCACCTCAGCAAAGCTTGTTTTGCAGGGCACACATACGACACACAGTTACCGGCTTAAGATCATGGTGCACGACTATCTGCGGCTCAACACCAATGTTTTTGGATATGTTCCGGGCCCAATTGACTTCTGGGTATCCAAAATGGATGAATGGCCCGAGCTCGCTCGCCACTCCATAGAGGTGTTGTCCTGCCCAACAGCCAGCGTCATATCTGAGCGGACTTTCAGTACAGCTGGAGGAGTCATTACAGACAAACGCATCTGGCTTTCCACTGAGAATGTGGATTGTTTGACTTTCATCAAGATGAATCAGGCGTGGATCTCTGATGATGTTGTGGGTCCAACTGCCAAGGTCACCGATTAGTTGCCGGTCTACTTCACATTCCTCTTCCAAAAGAAATGGTCCTCTTGAAATTCTATTTTTTTTTTAATGATCATTTCTTACTGCAATTTTTATTTTGAGTGCCCAAAAGGTTATTTTGCTGGTTTTGCGGTAAGGAGACTGTAAAAGACACCAATTGTACACAGTTTCATGAAAAAAACGTATTCCATTTACTCATTCCTCTCAATTTTGCATGTCATGGTTTTGGGGTCATTGTACAAACAGTTTATGACAGAAAAGTGGTTCATTTACTCATTTCCTTCTGACAATTTTAAGCACTGTCAATGGTTTTGGGGTCACAGTGCTGTGAAAATCAGTTATAATCCATGTCCTTTGGTACAGAAATGTGGTTTCTAACTGCCATTTATTATTCACTATTGTCAACAGTGGCCGATGGGTCATGTTTTGAATTTTTGGGGGTATGCTGCTGTCCAAAACAACTATACTACAGGTCCTATTGTAAAAAATGTGGTTTCTAACAGGCATTTGTTTTTCACAATTGTCAACAGTGGCGGAAGGGTCATGTTTTGAATTGTTGGGGTCTTGAAGCTGTCAAAAACAGGAATAGGTAGGACACTGTTAATGGACACATATTGCAAAGTGACTTGTTTTTGCAAGATGTTTAACATAAAAAGCAAGCTCTGTAGTGAGAAACCCCTTTAATAAAAATGAGAAACATTTTAAAAATGTGTATTCTATAATTAAACTACTAAAAAACTTGCATTTACAAAATAGCTGATAAAAATATTCCTCTGAATTGTACAAGGTAGGTACAGGAAGACTTGAACAGATGTAGGTTATTCAGAGGACATGGAGTAAGGAGCACATTCGCCACCCCAAGAACAGAGACAATTTCCTCCAGCATGCTGAGTAAAACGAGAAAAAGAAAGCCAAGAAAAAGGGTACCTGAGTGGAACAGGAGCGTCAACCACCAGCATTTCCAAGTGAAGCTCAATTGGTCCACCTTGACACGGAGGGGCAAGCGCTCTCGTAGAGGCCACAATTTCTCAAGCACTACCCAGGTCTTGACTGTATACTGAGGAAGGTGGGAGGTCTTATCTCACACTTCCACATTCTGCTTCGCCCCGACTGTTTTTGTTGCTGCGTCATAAGGGCATTTTTGCTGTGTTAATAGATGACGGACGCCAGCCCTGGCTCTCACTGCACCCACTCTATGTCTGGCCCTGCCACCTGAACCTCCGTGATCCATGTTCACAGCCTCACCCTCCTTGATCAGTAATTTCTTTCAACTCACTTGACAGTAGAATGCAGGATTTTCAGACAGGCTTTGTTAACCTACTGGTGGCATCTGTTTCGTTTGCTTCATGTTCTAATGTCACAGTGGAACAACATCACCAACGTCCAGCGTAAAGGGCAAGTAGCTGTAGCACAGCAGAAATTGGGAAAACTAGTTTTTTTTAAAAAGTTTTTTTCTTATTGCACCTATGGGGTTTTTTTGGGGTCATACTGAGTACGGAATGGATAGTCAATGTCCACTTCAACTAAAAGGTGGTTCAAAGATTATTTTTTTCCCGGCATTTTTTTTTTTAATTTTGGGGTCAGCAGGTCGGGGGTTCATGCTGTATTCAGGACGGGGTATAGTCAATTGTCCAGTTCAACAAAATACTGTTTTCAAATATTACTCCCTTCCGCACTTGGAAATCTTGGCTCAGGGGGGGTTTTTGGGGTCATGCTGCAGCCAGGACAGGGAAATTTCAAAAAAAGGGTTAAAAGTTTTCCCAATTTTTAAATTTTGGGTCAAAGGGACCAAACTTTTTTGCCGGAAACGGTTTAAAACCCCCCTTTTTTTTTTTTGGGTCATGCAGTTTTGGGTTCATGCAGGGGATAGACGGGTATAGTCAATGCCCCCGTTCAACTTAAAATCTGCTTAAAAATAATACTGGCTCAAATAAAAAAACATTCCTCTAAATTATAACTTTAAAAGAAAACCATAAAAAATACAGTTAGTAAAAAAATTCAAACCCAGAACATAAATGGAAGGGTAGGAGAATCCCCAGGGAGTCAATATATAAAACCAAAAAAACCCCTATAAGGACACCAATACTCTCCCTTAGAACGATAGGGAACCCCCCCGAAAAGGGGCCCGGTAAAGCGTCCCCTATTAGCCCTAACATCCAAATAATTCTATACAATGACATACAGTCAAGGGGCAAGTGAAAATATGAAAAAGCACATTCACAGATAAATAACTCCCAGGCCCAAACCCCTATAAAGCGAACAAAATCCAGGATTTCCCCAGATCTGCGTTTTCGTCCCAATCTCGGGGGATTTCCAAGGGGTAAAAAAAGAATAAACATACAAAAAACAGGTGCTGTGCTAGTTGGAAAAATACATATACCTTTTTGACAGTCAATCACCAGGCTATGTGCCCTCATCATCGGTGAAACAACCCTCCGGTCTCAAAATTCCTCCATATCCGATGCCACGGAAATTTTTCCAAGGAGCCAAAAATTCCCGGCCCCCCCAAAAATTCCCGGTCCATTGCCGGGCATGGCCCAAAACCCAAGGATATTCAAAAAGTTTGGGGCCCCCGGGGATTTTTTTTTGGTCAAATGAAATCCAATGGAAACATAAAAAAAAATTTGTAAAAAAACAAAATATTTTTTGGCCACGAGACAAAATGAAGACTATAAGTAAAGCATTCCCCATTAAACTAGGTACCCCATAGATAGCCGTTGATAATTTATAGAGAGATAACCAGAGCAAATAGCATATAAGGGCAAAACCCCCAAGGAAATCCATGTTTTTGAAGGAAGTAAATTACAATCAATTTAAAAAAATGATCCCAACCCAATGGGCACCGGGTTAAAACAAGGGAAGCCAGCAGAAAAATGTAATTTTCACAAATAAAAGTTTTAAAAAAAAAGTAAAAAAGGAATGATTCTTTTTAAACCATGTGTTTACACACGTTAAACCAAAACCCACCGCGTTTCCTTTGAGGATCATTTTTTGTCCCAAACCCACCCCCAGTATGGGTGGCGGACAATAACGAGCCGCCTAAATTGAAACACATCTTTTTCCCTCCATGTTTATCCCCATGTGTCTAGCAATGGCAAATCCATATGCCTCTTAACATCACTCCAATTTTCACCTATTCTCCGTTTTGAACGCACGCTTTTTTTTACCCACGTAGTTCATACCACAGGCAATAGCTGGGTAAATCATCCCGTTGATGTAAAATTAATAAACCCTCTGATTGTATACTTTTTACATATCATTAGTACCCCAAACTCTTGCAGTTAACAACCAATGGGCAGAATTTACATTTACCCCGCTTTTAAAGCACCCATTTTTTTTTGCCTGCTGAGCCACTTTTCCCTTTGAGGGGGGTGCACAAAAATGGCTTTTGACCAGTCATCACCAAAACTCCCCCCTTTTTCCTATAACAATCTGCGGAGATGGGGGGCAGAAAGGTCGGGAAATTAAAAAAATTTCCAAAAACTATGATTTTTCCAAAATCGGGTAGGCATGCCTGAACTCCCCATAATACGTGGGTCATTTTCTTGTAGAGTCATCGGTTCACCAAGGTTTTTTTGAAACCAATGGGTTCCTCTGTCCCTCTTAGTCCCCTCTGAAGGCTTAAATTTAAGGGTTTTTTTTTGGGATTTTCCCTCTTACAAAATCTTCTCCCAGGCCAAGCTTGTCTCTGAAGGCCCACATCAGAACAGTTTTTTCCAAGGCGGAGATACGCCCCCCCCGCGGGATCCCTCTAGGGGTTCCGGGAAAGCTCTCCCACCTGAAAGACGTTCGTAGACTGTTTTTTTCATCATCTGGTAAAGTGAACTATTCATGTATAGGTGAATTTATTTCCAGGTTTTTTTATCATTTAAGGACCAGCAAAAGTTTAAAAAAATAGTCCATCACCCTCCATAAATGAAGATGTCATAAAATGAACCGGGTCCACTTTAGTTTATTGGCCCCTTTTACATTCTCACATTGAAAAACATCGTTTTTTCTCCCCCCCCCCAGGAACAAATTTCATAGGGGGAGCCTAGGGCCCCCCTTGGGTCCCCTGGCGGGGGTAATCTTACGGTCAAATAAAAAGGGTTTCTTTCTAGAAAATTTTTAATGACAGAATGACTCACTGTGGCTTTTAAAATTGGAACCCCTGACTCCAGAATTAACCCTAGCCTTAAACCTTCTTGATGAGGTATCAGGAGTAAGTGCCTCTACACATACTACAAAGTTGTATCATGATCTATCACAAATCCCTCCATTTCCGGAGTAAATCGAGGGTCCCTAATGTAGGGGGAAAGTAGTTACAAATTCTCTCAAATTCTTGTCGACATAATGCAAGATTCGACTCAGATCCCCTTTTCCAAACAATGGGTCCCCCCTAAGAGGGTTTTTCCCTTGTCACCTTTGGGGCCATAAAAGGTAGCCATTCTGGGTTTTTCCGGAAATAGGAATCACCCCCAGATTTGTTGTTAAGTCTACGGAAAAAGCTTCATCCAACAGACCTTCAGTTCAAGTCGAAAAAGGGTAGAGGGTCCTTTTTAAGCACTTTGTAACACATCCTATCTTGTAATAGGACACAAAACTCTGAATTTAGCCCCACCATATAATCACATTTTCCCCCCTTCTGCGAAATTAAAAAAAAAAAGCACCCCTAAACAAACCTGTTCTTTCCCCCTATAATTTGTTTAACCCTGAGTTTTTGGCTTACGTTTTAGATTTTCCCATTAGGTTTTAAAAAGGGCCAATGATGAAAAATTGGGGAAGGGGCAAAACGAGAATAGTAAAACGGGCCCCCTCGCCCCAAAGGACTTTCCTCCCAGCATGATGCTACACAATGTTCTTTCCCCAAAAAATCATTAGGTTTTATCCCCCAAACTTTCACATTCTCTTAACTTTTTTTTTGAAAAAACTTTGCCATTTCAATTACGAATAAAAGACCAAATCTTTGGCCCATTTTTGAATTCCCGAAATAAATTTGTGGGGCAAAAACTAACCCCTCCGAAAACTCTTCTTTTCAGGTTTAAGAGGCCGTTTTGACAATAAAAACTGTAACATCGTTTTACCAGCACATTCGTTTCCCTTTCCCTTTAAGGGTATTGGGGCAGGTGTCGACTAAAAAAAAATCCCATGGGTGGCGAGGAAATGATAAGGCATGGGGTCATTTCCTGGCTTTCCCCCTTTCCTTTTTTCCTTTTCCTTTCCCCCGTTTTCCTGGTAAAGGATATCTTCTCTCCCGATTTTGGAAGTTCAAACCCCCAAAGAAAAAAACCTTTCAGTCCAGGCTTCACTGCTCTTTTTAGCAAGAAGGAGTAGGGGCCCCCCCTTCTTTGAAATCAATAGATCTCTCAAAAAAGATTTGTTTTTCTTTCTTTAATAAAAATTCGTTGTCTCGAAACCTATTTCAAAATTTTAATCTCTCTCTTTTTAAAGTCAGGTTTAGTTTTAAATTTTAAGGTCAGTTCATATTGTACTTTTTAAAATTTTCTTTGTTTTATCAAAGTTTTTTCTCTATTCTCACAAAAAACTGCGTGAGTTTAAAAACCCCGGGGGTCGTGACTCACCGTTTTCAGGCAAGACAAGACGTATTTTCCCGGGGGAAAAAAACGGGCTTCGTATTTTTATTTTGGGAGCAAACGAAAATCAAAGTGCAAAAAGTGCACAAACAAAAAAAAAAAACCCTCCCTCTGGGGTTAGCTAACAAGACCACAACTGAAGTCTGAAATTCCCTGTGGTTTTCCCGCAGGGCTCCCACCCAAGGCTTAAAGGGATCCAGGGGGTTTTAACCACCCCAGTCCCGCTTTAAAACCCCTGACTTTTATATCCAGGGAAACCCTGGAGTGGATCATGGGGAGTGACCCCAACCCCCTATGCTCACTCCCAATGAAAAGGGCCGACCCAGGGAAAAAGGCTGACCTTAAATGTGTTTAAAAATATGTCGACAGTTTGTACGTCAACCACTAATTTTGGCCCTTTCATTCCCCCAAAGGGTCCTTTCCCTGGGGCATTTTTCGGGGACATCGGGAAGTCACCAAGGACCCGGCCAGGGTGTATACCCATTTAAACCCTTCCTGCGTTTTCCACCTTAAAATACCCCCCCCCTTGCTCAGACCCGTGGGACGGAGCACCTTGTGCCCCGAAACATTTTCTAAAAACCGCCTGGTTTGCTTGTTGGGACCCGGACGGGGGTTCTACACAGAACTTTAAAATCCTGTAGGGGGCGGAACCACCGGGTCCCCTTGCTTCTTCCCTTTATTTGGGCCATCCACTTTACGGGGAGTGATCCGTGATCACCCTAAAAATGCCTTTTCCCACCAGGGAATACCTAGCACTCATTCCAACTTTTTGGGGCCAAACATTTCCCCCTACAAATAAAATTTTTTCGCTGCCGAAAAATTCCCCTGAGTACCCACGGGCTCTTCCCACTTAACCCTTTTGGACAAGCGCCCCAACCGACTTCTGAGGCATCCGCGCACCAGAACCCTCCCGAAATTAGGGGGATCAATACAGGGCCTCTTACAAAAAACCCCTTGACTTTTGAAAGGCTTTTCTCGGCCTCTGGTTTTCCCCTTTACTATGGTGGATTTTGCTCCCTTTTGAGATCTGTGGAGGGGCACCCATTTTGGCAAAACCCGGCACAAACCCCTGTAATAACCTGCAAAAACCAGGGGAAAGGGTCTAACCGTTTCTTGGGCACAGGTTGAGGCCAAAACCCGAATGGGTTCGAGCTTGTCTAACTGGGGTTTTTATGACCCCCCGGCCGAATTTTACCCGAGGGAGCGAGCCTCCTCAGCCCATCCCACTTTTTTTGGGTTTGGGCCGTTAACCGGCGGCCCCCATTGCGTCAAGGACCGCTTTCACTTTAGCCGATGGGAAAACCCAATCCCGGGAGATCCCACATCTCCAGGGATCGGCCCGCGTAGTTTTTATGCGGCTCAGGATGATGTCCATTTAAACCCCGAAAGGTCGCAGGGGCCCCCCTGCAAACCAAAGGGAAGGGCCACTACTAAATGTCCCTCTGGGGTGAAAATGCCATTTTTTCTCCTTGGGCCCATCTTTGAGGGGAACCTGCCCATAAAACCCTTTTTTAGGGTCTAAGGGGGTCATAACCTCGCTGGCCCCAACCTCCGATCACTCGGGGGACCCTTGGGATGGGGGAAACCCCGAAATTTTGGGGACTTCATTTAACTTGCGGAAGTCATTAAAAACCACAAGCTACCATCTGTTTAGGGAAAAATCACAATGGGCTGGACCACCCACTTTGGGGCTTCTCATTAAACCCCCAGGCTAGCATTTTTCCCCCTCTTCTGATATGGCTTGCCTCTGGGCTTTTCCCCTACCCCGTAGGGTCTCAACCGACCTTTTGTCCAGGCTCGGTGAAGACCCCTGTTCCCCCTGTTGGGAAATCCCTGACCCCCGTCTCTGACCCCTCCCAAAGGGCCCGCGGTATGACGGGGGGGAACTTTCCTTTTTGGGCTTCCCTGACTCCCCTTCCCGCCACCAGGCTTTTTTCGGGCCTTTCCAGGGTTTTATGATTTTTAAAATGGGGAAATTTGGTAGGGTTTTCTTTTCCCCGGCTGAAAACCTTTAATTCACCTCACTCACCCTTCACAGATCCATAGGGCCTGCCACTTGGCTAAAACTTGCTCTCACGGTTGACAAAAATACGAGCACCCTGTCCCCCCGGGGTAAAGACCTGTTTTTGCGGGCCGTTGTAAACCCGGGGCCCGGGCTTCCTGGGCCTTACATTTCTCCCTTACAATAGGCATCACGCTGCGATCCTGTCCTCATATCAGTATATGCCATGACACTTCTGTAAGGGGGTTTCCTCTGCTTCCCAGGTTTCTGGTTTTTATCCAGGATCCCTCGGGGAGTCTCCCATATAGCAGCTCAAAAAGGCGAAACCCCTGATCCTGGGGACTTCCCCGGGTGGGGAACAAAGATAGGGCAAACAGGTGGTCCCAATCCCCTACCATCCGTCCACCACCTTTTTTTTAAAAAGCCCCCCTTTAAGGTTTTTTTTAAAGGGCTCAAAACCCGACCATCGGTCGGGGGTGGTACACGGAGTGCGCAGGTGGGCAATCTTTAGCAGGGGGCACAGCTCTTTGGTTACCTTGGACATAAACGGGGTGCCCGCTATCGGTCAGGATCTCTTTGGGGATCCCGGTACGGGTGAATAGCTGGAACAACTCCCTAGCTATCCCTTTAGAGGAGGTGTTTCTGAGGGGTACAGCCTCGGGGTAGCGGGTGGCGTAATCTAGTATGACCAGTTCGTCCACGCTTTTGGGGTCAGTGTACCCCACGCACCTCTGGAGCTTGATGGGAAGGGCCCGCACAAAACGGTCACAGACCACTCGCTCGACCACCTGGGCAGGTGTGTGGGTCTCCGGCTGTAGCCACTTGTTGGTAATGTGGAACAGGTCGTACATTTGTGACCGGCGGGCTTGGCAGGATCAAACTCCCAGGCTTGCACTCTCTCGGCCCGTACGGCCAGGGTGACCCCCAGTCGGGCCAGGATCTCCTCCCGCAGTTTGGTGTAGTCCTTGGCGTCTTGGACACGTAGGTCGAAGTAGGCCTTCTGCGGTTCGCCCGTTAGGAAGGGAGCCAGGACATCCGCCCACTGGTCCGCCGGCAGCTGCTCTCTCTCTGCTATCCGCTCAAAGGTCCCCA
The DNA here is from genome assembly GCA_025379985.1 of Phyllomedusa bahiana. NCBI lineage: Eukaryota > Metazoa > Chordata > Amphibia > Anura > Hylidae > Phyllomedusa > Phyllomedusa bahiana. The sequence goes on from JAODAL010007583.1 coordinate 90,360, forward strand.
GGTAAGCCTCGATGTCGTCATCCGCGGACATCTTGCGCAGGGAACTTTGCACCACCTGGGTGAACATACTTCTCAATGGGGTGAAAAAGAGAGTGAACATACAAAACAACAGGTGCTGTGCTAGTTGGAATAAATACATAGTACCTTTTTGGCTAGCCTGGTGATATGACCGTCAAAAAGGTACTATGTATTTATTCCAACTAGCACAGCACCTGTTGTTTTGTATGTTCACTCTCTTTTTCACCCCATTGAGAAGACCCTGAGATTGGGACGAAACGCAGCATCTGGGGAATATCCTAGGATTTTGTTCGCTTTATAGGTGTTAGGTCCTGGGAGTCTATATATATGCATGTGAATGTGCTGTTCATATTTTCACTTGCCCTTAGACTGTATGTCCATTGTATATGAATTATTAAGGGACTGTTAGGGCTATATAGGGGACAGCTTTACCAGGTCGCCCTTTTCGGGGCGGGTTCCCTATCGTTCTAAGGGAGAGTATTAGGTGTCTTTATAGGGGTAGTTTAGGTATTTACTACTATTGACTCCCTGGGCATTCTCCTACACCTTCCATATTATGTTCTGTGGTTTGAATTTTTAATATTAACTGTATTTTTTATGATAGTACTATTAAGTTATATTTTAGAGGAATGTTTCTATTTGAGCTTGTATTTTGGTAATTATTTCATTTCTCAGTGGTATTATATACTATAGAATATTTTGGATTTATAGTTCAAATAATACTGCCTTCAGGCACTTGGTAATCTGTGGGTCATGCGGGTTTTGGGGTCATGCTGCGGTACAGGACAGGGATAGTCAATGTCCAGTTCAACTAAAATGGTGGTTCAAAAATTACTTTCTTCCGGCAATTTTTAATCTGTGCATCAGACAGGTTTGGGGTTCATGATGTGGTACAGGACAGTATAGTCAATGTCCAGTTCAACTAAAATACTGCTTCAAATAATACTGCCTTCTGGCACGTATCCAGTTTACTATTGTGGATGGTAATTCCAGCTTCTCCTCACCTGTTTGGGTGTAAAAATGAACCTGATGTTCCTCTCCTATAGACTTTAATGGTCATCGGCGATAATCGACTATCGGCTATCGACATGATAATTGCTGATATCGACTATCGACCCGATAACGATTGTTGACACAATCGCTCATCACTATTAATGAACACTGTCTCAAATTCCTGCATTCTTCTGTCAATTTGTGTGGGTGGAAGGAAAGTGCTCATTTTTGTCTTGTAAGGTGGATCAAGGAGGGTGGCCACCCAGTAATCGCGGTCCATTTTGATTGCCTTGATGCGTTGATTATGTTACAGATAATGTAGCATCCATGCACTGATGTGTAAGATGCTGCCAGGACCCCCCATGCCTTGAGGTCAAGGGGCGCTAACCAGATCATCCTCCTCTTCCTCCTCATCCTGAAATCTATGCCAACCTCTTACCACTGAAGGGTAATCAGTACCGGCCTCCTCATCCTTCTCCACTTCCTCATCCTGAGCATCACCAGAGCTCTGGTTAGCATCATGCGCTCTACTCTGTGAGCTGAACTGTCATCCTGCACCAGCTCTGGACCTGGAACCACCGCCTAAAGAAGACCCGTTAAAATGTGAAACAGTCAGGCCTTCGACATCTGACGGCGAGTAAGGTTGTGTGTCTGCATCTGTGTCCGCCTCCTCCTCCATCACTGCTGGGACCTGCTGCCGCAGAGTGTCTAACACTTGTTCCAGTAATAATATGACCACAATGGTCGTGTTGACAATACCACATCGTCCTGACTGACCATTTTGGTGGCCTCTTCAAAACTGTCAAGGATGGTGCAGAGTTCCTTCAACTGCCTCCACTCTCTATGGCTCAACACCCCAAGATCCGCACCACTGCTCGTCAGGCCATGTGACACTACATCCTGCATAATGGCATTACGCTGCTGCCACAATTGCTGGAGCATGTGGAGGATGAAATTCCAGCGTGTTGCCACGTCAACAATGAGACAGTTGACGGGGAGGCCCAGATCATGCTGCAACACTGCCATTCATGCCGAAGCAGGGAGTAAACGCCGGAAGTGTGATCTATGATCTCGAGCCTTCCTCAGCAGACAGTCAAGACCCGGGTAGCGTTTAAGAAATTTCTGCACAACCAGGTTCATGACATGTGGCGGGCAAGGGATGTGCGTAAGTCTACCGATCCTAAGTGCAGCAAGGAGATTTCTCCTGTTATTGCACACCACCTTGCCTGGTCTCAGGTTCTTAGCACCCAGCCGCTGGTCGGTCTGAGTGCGCAGAGCCATCCACAGCTCTTGACCTGTGTGTTGATGGTCTCCAAGACACATTAATTTCAGAAATGCCTTTTTTCTCTTGGCACAAGATGCTACCCTTGGAGGTAGGGGATCTGGACTCTGCACCATCCCTGCAGTATGGAAGAGTGTCTGCCGAGACCCATTATCCCCAGAGGCACTGTCATCCACCCAACTCACCCAGTGAGCAGTCAGTGAGATGTAACGCCCTTTAACGGGCTTACTAGTCCATGTGTCTGTAGTCAGATGGACTAAGGTGGACACAGATGCAGCCAACGCGCTGGAGATCTTTTCTGCAACGTAGCGGCCCAGGGCAAGGACAGCTTTTTTGGCAAAGAAATGCCTGCTCGGCATCTACTTTTGAGGGCATGACAGGGCCATGAGGGGCCTCTTGATCTTTTGAAATGCCTTCTGACCTCAACCTCATTGTGTGATTGGTCTGTATATTGGGTGACATTTGGTCTTCAGGTTGGACTAATAATGATGATGACATTTGTGACCTTGACTGAGAGGAAGAGGAGGTAAAACTGCTGGATGAAAGGTGTGTTAACCACTGAAGAACAGATTGGTGCCAATCTTCAATAATGAGACTCACAGGGAACCGACCAAGCGATGACAGGCCTGACAGTCCTGCGACTGACGATTTGCTCACTTGTGTGTTGTCCGGAGCACTGGAAGGAGTGCCTTTTCTTATACCTTTAGCTCCACGCCTTACGCCCCTCCTTGCTCGCTTACCACCTCTAGTTCGCTCCATGTTCAAAAAAGATACATAGAAAAATGTTAAGATTTGTTCACGGTCTCTTATTGAAGAACTCTACTCCAAAACTGCAAATCACAACTGCTCTTGAATCCCTATAATTTGAAAATGTGATTATAAATAGAATTTTTGCAATAGAATATCTGTGGAACTAGCAAATAGGATTAGAAATAGAATTTTTTTTCAATAGAATATCTGTTGAACGGGGTCTTATAGAATAACCCTGGCAACAAAACAGCAAATCACTACTGTTGTAGAATCCCTATATTTTGCAACTAGCAAATAGGATTATAAATAGATTTTTTTCAATAGAATATCTGTTGAACGGGGTCTTATGGAAGAACCCTGGCAGCAAAACAGGAAATCACAACTGTTCCAGAATCCCTATATTTTGCAACTAGCAAATAGGATTATAAATAGATTTTTTCCAATAAAATATCTGTTGAATGGGGTCTTATGGAAGAACCCTGCAGCAAAACAGCAAATCACTACTGTTGTAGAATCTCTATATTTTGCAACTACAAAATAGGATTAGAAATAGAATTTTTTGAATGGAATATCTGTTGAACGGGGTCTTAAGGAATAACCCTGGCAGCAAAACAGCAAATCACTACTATTATAGAATCCCTATATTTTGCAAATAGAATTAGAAATACAATTTTTTCAATGGAATATCTCTTGAACAGGGTCTTATGAAAGAATCCTGGCAGCAAAAAAGCAAATCACTACTGTTGTTAAATCCCTATAATTTGCAATGGTGCTAACAGTGTCTTCTCCACTGGCTGTACCCCAAAAACAGCAGACATGCACTTTTGGGCCCTCAGACTCAAGATGTGAAAGACACAGGCAGTAATTTAAATCTCCCTAACTTTTCCTGTGTATAATTCCCTAAACTTACTGTCCCCCCCTCTAACTAATCTAACTAACAGCTGTTCCTTAATAAAAACGCTGTAAAATGGGGTGCCAGCATGCATTGGAGCATGCAGACACAGAGCGCAGTGTGTTAAGTACAGAGATTGAATTGGAAATGGCGTTCAACAGGAAATGCAGTGTAATAGATAGAACAGGGTCATGTGATTTCAGCACCCAAATGGATCCTGCACACCCCCTGGTGATGTTTTTGTTTTTTCTTATTGCTGTATTTTTGGGAGGGGCCCCACAAAGTACAGGAAGAAGCAAGGTGAAAGTAAGAAATGGCGCAGTGAACGCACGTGTCGAACACAAACTTTTACCCGAACTAGCGTAAAAAAGCTCGGTTCTGTTCGAGTTTGAAAAAATATTTTAAAGTTTGAGTAAAAACGAACCTTTTCTTGAAGGGTTTGCTCAAAATACTTATCTTCATTGTAAATTGAATTTTTTAAGTTATTGATTCATAAATGTTTTTGTGTTTTTTTTTTGGCATTACTGCTATATTACATCAATGTTTTGTGCCTTACAAGTTAATTCTCTGTAAGGAATTTATAGAACGCATTGACTGATTTTTCTTTTGGTCTGATCCTAATCCTTTGAGCATGGTTGAGAATATATTTAGATATGTATAGATTCTATATTGTTTGCGGTAGCATCAGTGTTTCGGAGGAGAAAAAAAAAGTAAACCCTTTTAAAATAAAAAAAAATTAAAAGGTGTTAAAACCAGTAAAAGTCAGAAAGGAAAAGGCATGCAAGACAAAATATTTACACCCCTGAATCAATATTAGTGTTGACCCTTATTATCGACAAAGTTGAAATCGGCACAGTTTTTTTTGTCGAAATTTCCAGATATGTGAAAATTTGGGGTTAAAAATCTGTGTTTTTAATCTATTAAGATACCCATTTTCGGCGCTTCCTGTCATTTTGGCGGCCAGCAAACAGTTACGAATAGAGCAGGGTGAGATGTGTGGCACGTATGATGGGGGTGTGTTGGGTTTTCGACTGGCTGGAAAAATAATGACCCATTTCATGAAAGGTTTCCGTTCAGCCTCATGTCTCTCGGCTCAGGCAGATGGACGTGCGCTTGCTTGGTCCAAACGTCAGCGAAATTTTCTATTCTTACAGGAAACCTCTATATTAGCTGTGATCCTTTCAATTTGTTAGATTAGAGATTGGAAGATTTTTGTAGTTAGGTAGGAATTTTAAAGGGCATCTTCGCTGTAAGGTCCGGGAGGGGAGGGGGGGGGGGGCCCGCGGGGAACACAGACAAGCTCTTAAGAATACTGAATAAAATTCACCCAAGACTTAGTGTGGAATTGACTGCAATACTTTATTTTAACGTTTTTATTGAAAAATTTCCTGGGGTATTGGGCAGCCTGAACTTTAGGATAAAATCTTTTTAGTAACTGCAGGTTTCTTTTTAGGTGCAAAAACTCCACTTTTTTTTCAGTTTTACATTTAGAGGTTTCATTTCAATTTTGCCCCATTCCCCTTTTTTGAATATCCCTTGCACTTAAAATTTTAAACAGCAATTTTATAGTCACCCCAGGTGAAATTGAAAGGTGCCAAAAATATTTGTTTTTAAAAAATAATAACGATACGTGTTTTTTGATTTGGCGCACTACGCTTTGTTCATTTAGGCGCTTGCACTTAAATCTGAACCAGCAATTTTTTTGTCACCCCGGTGAATTGAAAGGTGCAAAAATTCTTGTATTATCGAAAACAAAACAGATACGGTTTTTTGACTTTGGCGCCTAGCTTGTTCATTGAGGCAGCTTGCACTTAATTTGATTTTGCAAAGTTTTGTCACCACAGGTGAATTGATAGGTGCCAAAAAAACCCTTTTTTTATTTCCCCAATACATTTCAGATAGTGTTTTTTTCACTTTGGAAGGCCGCTTGTTGATAGATCGCTTTGCAGTTATTTTTGAATCCCGCAATTTGTTTGATTTGGGGGTTTTGGGAATTAGCTGTGATTTGCCGTTTTTAAATAGGGACTTTCCAAACTTTTCCCATCCCTTTAAATTTTTATATTTCTGAACATGGGGGAAAAAATTAGGTGGTAAGCGAGCAAAGAGGGGGGGTAGGAATGGAGGTAGAGGTACGAGAGAAGGTGCCCCTTTCCCAGTGCTGGGGGCAAACGATGCCAGCGGATCGTCAGTTGCAGGACGTCAGGCCTGTCTCGTGGGTAAGGGCCCTGTGAATTCAGTAACGAACAGGTTCCAATCTGCCCTTCGGGTTAATGCAACCTGCATCCAGCAGTTTTACCCCCCTGTCCTCCCAGTCAGGCCCCAAAAATGTCGTCATCAGCATCACTGCATCCGTCCAAAATGAAGCAGCCCCAAAAGTCAATCGTTTTTACCCCCCATGTGGAAATCCTTTTCTGAAGACCCCTTTGTGAAAAATGCAGTTGTGGTCAGAAGGCATGTTTTAAAAAAATCAATGGGCAAAGAGGATGATTTTTTCTGCCTGTGCCCCGTTATGATCCCTAGAGGAGGAGGGAAGGAAGCCGGGAATCTGCAAAAATCCCGGGGCGGTCGGCAAAGCCTTGAGTCCCCCCTTGGTAGCCTGCAGCTCCCGGATGCAGAATGTCAGGAGGGCCAAGTCACCCGTGTTGATGAAGGGGGGTGACATTTCGGATCCCAAGTGGTTTTTAGCAGAATTGCTTGCGAGCGCTTCATCCTGGACAAGGGGAAGACGATGGGGGTAGTGTCAGTACGGGTTCCGCCCAAAAAGGGAAGAGGGCGGGTCGCAGAAGTCGCTGTATGATTCCACCGCCAAAGGTCAGCCAAACCCCCCCCCCCCGCTTAGCTGCAAAAAGGTCCCGGACCCTCTCAAACCTGGGCCTTCTTTGACCAAGCTCTGTTCCCCGCGTGTCATATGCCGCTTGCCCTAAAGATAAGTAGAGGCAAGAACCTTGGTGGTTAACCACCACCAACATGTTGTACATGCAGCGAATCCATAGTTTGAAATGGGGGCAACACTTGGCCAAAAAGGCCAGATGAGCCGGGCCTTTCAAAAACTGTCACACCCTTGTCCCGCCTCCTCCCCCCTGCCACCCCCAAGCGTTTGTCAGTGCCCATGTCTTCAGAGTACGTCAGGGTCGCCTCCCGCTTCAGCCCCACCCTTCGCCCCGAGTACCCCGCCCACCAGAGACCCATCCTACCCTTTCCTTCCCCCAGTTTGACGACCTGCACGCCGTCATATATAGAAAGAAGGGTAACGAGTACAGCTCACCGGATTCTGGGTATCCGGGTTATCCAGATGTCCTTAATCCAAGTCCGGTGCTACGGACGATCATCCTGGCTGGAGATTTAGAAACTCTGCAAAACTGGGGAAACGAAAGTATCATGGACGTAGGATTAAATTTGTAGAAAACGTGGTTCACTCTTTATTGAAGAATTCTTAAAAGCTGATTAAAAACATCCAAACATGCAGTACAACGTTTACGCGTTTCAGGCTAGATCTTCAGCCCTTAATCGTAAATACTATTAACTTTTTACGAATCTTCTTAATACCCACCCCGGAACTAATCAAACTTTTTCAAACCCGATGTTTAACTCTTTGGGGGACAAAAATGATGCACACCCTATCTACACCCATAACATTAGACGTATTCAAGATATCTAGAACTGAGGATGCATGAATAATTTTAACCACATATAAAACCTAAGAAGTACATATTGAAAAACATGCAGATATAATATCTAAACATTATATATTGTCAGAAAGAGGAACTTTGTTATGGGAATGTAAAAAAAAAAACAAAACACAAAACAAAACCCTTCAGTATAAATACATAAGATCTGTTCTATGGTTCAATCCTAAAGGGCATCTCGTATCAAGTGTCAAAATCCAATATGCCTCTCTTTTTGGAAAAGCACCTTCCTCCAGTCCCCCCAGTATGGTTTTTTTGACTACTCAATTGCCATAAACTTTTTAAATGTTCACACTATTTGATGTACATCTGAAAATGTTTGGAGACCCCAGAACTTTGGGGGACCTGGATGAGTCGCTATAAACATGCTCCCTAATCCTTACGTTAAGACATTGGTGGTTCAGCCCACATACTGTAGGTTAAAAAGAATCACACCAAGCCAGGTATACGACATGTAAAACTATGACCGTTTATAAAATTATGGATTTTATATTTTTTATGTGTAATGTAAGATTCAAAAGTTCCTGATTTTAACCATGTCAGCACTGCCCGAAACCTACTGGTACCGCATCTAAATGAACCCTTGAAGTCAATCCATGTGTCTCTCTTGCGGACCGGGGTATTAACAAACATACTGGGTTGAAAATATGTTACCTATAGTCTTGGGTTTTTTTGGGGAAGGTACCGACACCATCCTTAAGAATATCCCGAAGTATGGATCTGTGTGAGCCCCGGTAATACTTCTTTTATTATTTTAATAACTCTAGTGAATTTTCTACTGTAAGCAGTAGTTTAAAAAATTTGGGGAACTTATTTTTCCTTTCAGGGTCTTTTTGGTGAATTGTTTAAGTTCATCCCTTGATGCTTGTTTACACCTCTCTCAATCTCCCAGGTCTTATACCCCCTACTTTTTAATCTCTTGGTAATGATTTTTTCTCTAATTCATAGGTTCTGGACTGCTGCAGTTTCTTTTGGATCTAATGAATTCCCCCGTCGGGAGATTGTTTATCACATGTTTGGGGTGGCAGTTGATGCGTGCAGAATATTATTCCCTGCAATAGGTTTTCTATATGTTGCTGAAATGAATTTTGCCACTACCTGAATCAACCCCTAAGTTTCAGATCCAGAATTGTATTGCTTGGAATTCATTTCATAGGTGAATTTAAAATTCTCCTGGTTGGAAATTTAGATAATTTACAAAAAATGAGGTACCGACATAGACGATCCCTGCCAGATTAGCAGGGTATCGTCTATGTATCTGCCATACCAGTAAATGTCTGTAGCAAAGGGATTATCATCATTATATATATGTTTTTCCTCCCACCAAGCTACGAATATATATTCGCTAAGAGGGTGAAAAAACGCCCCCATGGGGCCCGCCCTGTATAGCAAATAGAACATGTCACCAAAGAAAATGTTATGGCCCAGGAGAAATTCTGGGAACTACAAGAATGTACTGTTTTAAATGATCGCTATATAGAGTGTATTTATCCATTTGGCACGCTAGTGCCTGTAATGCCAAATTGTGTGGGATAGAGGTGTATAGGGAAACGATGTCACACGGAACCCAAAGAAATTCTGGCCTCCATGCGACACCCTTCATACACTTTAATACTTCCCTGGAATCCTGTAAAAAACTAGTACTAGTACAGCGGCCAGTCTAGCAGCCAGCCTTCTGTCTTCCAGGTTTGGGAGCAGAAGAAACACTTTAACCCAAACCATCCCAAAGCCAAAAAGCCTGAATGTCGGCATTGCCAGGCTTTTGGCTTGGGGAAAGTTGCCTTTCCGTCTGGTGGACACAGATGGGTTCTGCCACGTCATGGCCCTTGCCTGCCCCCAAAACCAGATGCCGAGCAGGCATTTCTTTGCCAGAAAAGCCGTCCCTGCCCTGGCCAGCCAGTGTCATCTAAAATTTCAGGGGCGGGTTTTCTGCATCTGTGGCCGGAAGGGAAAAATCCATTCTGACCAAACCGAAACAGAGTAGTAAGCAGGCCAAGGCCGCTATATCTCTGTGACGCTCACTGGGTGAGTGGGTGGATGACTCTGGGGGTGACGGTGGCTCTAAAGGGTCGGCGACGCTCTTCAAAAACCCCAGGGATGGTGCAGGGTTCTTTCCCCCAAGGTCCCCTGGTCGCATCACGTGCCCAGAGGGAAAACCGGGGCCCTGTTGAAATTAATCTGTCTTGGAGACGTCTAACACAAGGTTCAGGAGCTGTGGCGGCTCTCCGCAACGAGACCCAGTGCTGGTTGGGTGCCAAGAACCTTGTGCCAGGCAAGGTGGTGTGCGATAACGGGCAAAATCTGCTGGCCACCCTTAAGATCGGTAGACTGGAGCACATCCCTTGCCTGGCACATGTCATGAACCTTGTCGTCCAGAAATTTCTAAAGAGCTACCCGGGTCTGGACTGCCTGCTGAGGAAGGCTCGAAGTCTAAGTTCGCACTTCCGCCATTCGCACCCTGCTTCGTCCCGCCTGGCTGCGTTGCAGCATCAGCTCGGCCTCCCCGTCAACCGTCTAATTGTTGGCGTGGCAACACGCTGGAATTCCACCCTCCACATGCTCCAGCGATTGTGGCAGCAGCGTAATGCCGTTACGTAGTATGAAGTAACACATGGCCTGACAAGCAGCGATGCGGACCTCGGGGTGTTGAGCCACCGAGAGTGGAGGCAGGTGAAAGAGCTCTGCACCATCCCTGCCAGTTTTGAAGAAGCCACCAAAATGGTCAGTGCGGACAATGCCCTTGTCAGCATGAGCATTGTGGTGATCTTAGTTCTGGAACGATCGTTGGACACTCTGAAACAACAGGTCCAGCCAGCGATGGAGGAGGAGACGGACACAGATGCGGACACGGAGCCTTTCTCTCCATCAAATCCACAAGGCCCGACAGTTTCACAATTTCATCGGTCTTCATTAGGCAGTGGTTCGGGGTCCAGAGCTAGTGCAAGGTGGCGCATCAGCTCTCAGGGTGCATCATTTCAGGCAAGTCAGGGCTGTGTTGAAGCTGTGCCGGAGGCAGCGGAGGAGGCGGAGGAGGAGGAGGTATTCCTAGACACCAACGTTACCAACGTCCCTGCCTTGGAAAGAGGTTGGCGCGAATTTGAGGCGGAGGAGGAAGATGACGAAGATGAGTTTGCTAGTGCCCCCTGACCCAGAGGCTTGGGAAATCAAGGCTCCATCTCTCACATGAGTGCTTGGATGCTCCATTTCCTCCAACATGATCCTCGCATTAAGGCCATCAAAATGAACAATAGTTACTGGGTGGCCACCCTCCTGGATCCCCGGTACAAAACAAAACTCAGCACTTTCCTTCCACCCACCCAAATAGAGAGTAGAATGCAGGAAATGGAGACCTTGCTGATTGATCAACTGGAGACATCTGTTGCGTCTGCTTCACGTTCTTCAAATGTCACGGTGGAACAACGCCAGCGACGTGACAGCAGTAGAGTGCCAAGTAGCCGTAGCGGCAGCAGCAGCAGCAGGCAAGGTGGCAGAAGCCTAATGGGTGACCTCTGGCAATCTTTATTTACCACCTCACCCACACATGCAATGCAGGGCACACATACAACACACAGAGACCAGTTTAAGATCATGGTGCACGACTATCTGCGTCTCAACACCGATGTTTTTTTTTATGTGTTCCGGACCCAATAGACTTCTGGGTATCCAAAATGGACGAATGGCCGAGCTCGCTCGCCACGCCATAGAGGTGTTGTCCTGCCCAGCAGCCAGCGTCATATCTGAGCGGACCTTCAGCACAGCTGGAGGAGTCATTACAGACAAACGCATCCGGCTTTCCACAGATAATGTGGATCGTTTGACTTTCATAAAGATGAATCTTGCATGGATATCGGATGATGTTGTGGCCCCAATTGCCGAGGTCACCGATTAGTTGCTGGTCTACTTCACATTCCTCTTCAAACAGAAATGGTCCTCTTGAAAACTTTTTTTTAAAATGATCATTTCTTACTACAATTTTTATTCTCTTTTCCCAACAGTTCATTTTGCTGGTTTTGCTGTGAGGAGATGTAAAAGACAGCAAGGTTTCATGACAACACCGTATTCCATTTTACTCACTTTATCTTTAGACGTTTTCGCACTGTCAATGGTTTTGAGGTCATGTTGCTGTGAGATACAGCTATAATTATGGTCCTTTGGAACAGAAATGTGGCTTTTAAGTGGCATTTCTCCCTCACAATTTTTAATAGTGGCTGAGAAGTCATATTTATAATTTTTTGGGGTCATGTAGCTGTGAGATACAGCTATAATTATGGTCCTTTGGAACAGAAATGTGGCTTTTAAGTGGCATTTCTCCCTCACAATTTTTAACAGTGGCTGAGAAGTCATTTTTATAATTTTTTGGGTCATGCTGCTTTGAAATGCAGCTATACTACAGGTCCTATTATAAAAAAAATGTTGTTTCTAACAGACATTTGTTCTTCACAATTGTCAAGAGTGGCTCAAGGGTGATGGTGCTGTCAGAAACAAGAATAGGTAGGACACTGTTAATGGACACATATTGCAAAATGACTTGTTTTTGCAAGATCTTTAACATAGCTATCAATCCCTGTATTGAGACAACTCATTTAATACAATTAAAAAAAGAGAAACAAAGACATGGTGGGATTCCATCCTATTTTAAAAATGTGTTTTCTAGAATTAAACTACTAAAAAACTTGCATGTACAAAATAGCTGGTAAAAAAATTCCTCTAAATGTACAAGGGAGGAAACAGGAAAACTTGACCAGATGTAGGTTATTCAGAGGAAAATGGAGTATGGAGCACGGACAGTGAACAAAGGACAGAGACAATTTCCTCCAGAAACGTTGAGGAAAATAAGAAAAAAAATGCCCAAGAAAAAGGGCAACCTGGGTGGAACAGGAGCGTTAACCACCAGTATTTCCACGTGAAGCTCAATTGGTCCGCATTCATTACGGAGGGGCAAGCGTACCAGGACAGGGCAGTATATGTCCAGTGAAACTAAAATGGTGGTTGAAAGACTCCTATTTCCGGCACTTTTTAATCTGTGGGTCGACAGGTTTAAATGGTCATTCTGCGGTACGGGACAGATATAGTTAATTTCCATTTTCAACTAAAATGGTGGTTAAAAGGGACCCCTTTTTTTCCGGCACTTTTTAATCTGGGGTCATGCAGGTTTGGGGCTCATGCTGTGGCCAGAACAGGTATAGTCAATGTCCAGGGGAAACTAAAATGGTGGTTGAAAGACTCCTTTTCGGCACTTTTTTAATCGGGGTTTCATGCAGGTTTGGCTCATGCTGTGGCCAGGACAGGTATAGTCAATGTCCAGTGAAACTAAATGGTGGTTGAAAGACTCCTTTTCCTGGCACTTTTGAATCTGGGGGTCATGCAGGTTTGGGGCTCTTTGCGGGTGGCCCGGGACATGTATAGTCAATGTTCCAGTTCAACTAAAATGGTGGTTGAAAGGACCCCTTTTTTCCGGCACTTTTGAATCTGGGGGTCATGCCGGTTTGGGGCTCATGCTGCGTTCCAGGACAGGGATATTCAATGTCCAGTTCAAGTCAATGATGGTTTCAAATCATACTGCCTTCTGGCACATTTTTAATTTTTTGGGTGATGCAGGTTTTAAGGTCATGCTGTGGTACAAGACGGGATAGTGAATGGTGTGTGATTTTTTTTTCTGTGGCTTTTATAAACCTAAGTGTGTTTTCCTAAGATTGCACGTATCCATTTGACTGTTGTGGATGTTAATTCCAGCTTCTCCAGCCCTGTTTGGGTGTTTAAAAATGAAGGTGTTGTTGCTCTCCCATAGACTTTAATTGTCATCGCTCATAATCGACCACCCACTATCGACTATCTTGTCGATGATGGTCGATTATCGACCATCGACCGATGTCGATGGTCAACGTAATCGCTCAACACTAATCAATATCTTGAAGAACCACCTTAAGCAGCAATAGCTTGAAGCAATCATTTTTTATATGAACTTAGAAGTCTCTCAAATAATTCTGGAGAAATTTTACCCCCTTTTCTTTACAATGTTGCTTCAGATTATTGAGGTTTAGGGCATTAGTTCTGGCCTTTGGGACATTTTAACACCTTGAGTATTTTCTTTTTGTTAACCATTCTGTTGTATATGTGCTTCTTATGATCATTATCATGTTACATATCTCAATTCCAACCAAGCCTTAGCTGATGGATAGATTGCCTCACATCTGACGCTAGAAAACTTTGGTATATGAGGAAATTTGGTATGACAACTGCAGACCATTGCATCCTCCAGCCTGCTTGCTTTCCCTCTGCCTAATTTTTCTTCGTATGATTATCACTTAACACAACTCTACCTTCCTGTCCCCGTTCCCTGCTGTGTCTGTTGATCTTACAGTCTACCATCTTTACTTCAATTTGCTTCTTATCCTCCCTCCCCATCTTCTTAATTAGATGTCCGAACCCCTCCCCTCGTGTTTGATCCTGGTATGCAGATTGGGTTTAAATTCAATATAAAAGTACTTGTACTGGTCATATCTTGACCGTGGTCATCTAAGTACAAGGATGAATTAAAATCCGAATTTAAACCAGGATTAAACAAGTATTACAAAAGGTAGTAGCTACTTATGCTTTCTCCTCCACTAACAACCTCACAACCTGCCACAGTCACCCACCATGCTCTTCCTTTCCTCTATAATCTCAACCTCCATATTCCTGAAACTAATTGTCTATCCCCATACTCCTCTGCTGGGCAATGAGCTCTTTATCTCCCCCTGCATCTTACCCTCTCCTCTGTCTGCTGTCGACAACCTGTATCCCACTATCTATGCCTTCCTCACTAAATGGACCCATCCAAATTACTGTCTATCTTACTCCCACCTATTTTCCCTCTCTCTACTCCTACTCGCTGCATGAGATATAGCCCCTAACTCAGGGCCCGCTCAGCACATTCCCACTATTGTATCTCTGGCTGCTAACAGACCTGTTTCTACAAACTCCTTTAACCCCGCAAACTTAAAACATATTCCCTTGGGCCCTCCTTCTCCTATTTCTCTCTGGAGCTCTCTGGAACACACGGTCTGTATGCACCAAACTCTACTGCATACATGACCTCTTTATATCACGTAACTTATCCTTCCTTGGTCTGATGGAAACCTGGCTGACGCCCTCTGACATAGTCTCTCCTGCTGCTCTCTCCTTTGGTGGCCTCGACTTTACCTATGCTCCCTTCCCCGGCAACAAGCATGGCGGAGGTGTTGGCCTCCTCCTGTCTGACACCTGTTCCTTTACCCCCACTCCACCGCTATGCTCCCTCAACCTCCCCTCCTTTGAGGTGCACTCTGTCCGCATCTACCCCACCTCCACTCTTCAAGTGGCTGTTGTCTACCGACCGCCAGGCCCTGCCACCACCTTCCTCGACCACTGTGCCTCCTGGCTTCTCCACTTTCTTTCCACTGACATCCCCACTATCATAATGGGAGACTTTAACCTCCCCATCGACATACCCCACTCTGCTGCCAGCAAACTTCTGTCACTCTCCTCTTCCTTTGGCCTCTCCCAGTGGACCTCTGGAGCCACTCATAAAGATGGACACACACTGGACCTTGTTTTCATCCGCCTCTGCCCCCTATCTGACTTCTCCTACTCTAAACACCCTATATCTGACCACAACCTGCTTACCTTCCCCACACTCTCCACCCCGCCTGCCCCTCCTGTCTCACAACTAGTACACCCCCACAGGAATCTACAAAGCCTCAACCCTCGAACACTCTCTGACTTTCTTGCATCTCTCTCTACCATGTCCCCGTTTGATGACCCCGACACATCCACTGGTTTCTACAACCACACAATCTCCTCCACACTTGATTTGGTTGCCCCTCTCACACACACAACAGAACCTGCAAAATCAGCAGACAACCCTGGCAAACAGATTCCACCAAACAGCTGAGTCGAGCTTCCGGAATTGCTGAACGCCGTTGGAAGAAAACCCGGTCCACCGTCGACTTCACCTCATACAAACAATCACTACACACATTTAAGTCTGCACTCACCTCTACCAAACAGGATTACTTCACCACTATCATATACTCTCTGTCTTACAACCCCAGACAACTATTCAACACCTTCAACTCTCTCCTCCTTCCACCAGCACCAGCTCCCTCATCTATCCTCTCAACAGATGACTTTGCCACTCACTTTCTAAACAAGACCAACCGCATCAGAGAAAGCTTCACCCCACTGTCCCCATTCCCAACATCCATGCCTGCGCAGTCCCCACCGCCAGCCCCGCTACCTTCACCTTGCCAGTCCCGCCTAACTTGCTTCTCCACTGTCCCTCATGACAAGCTCTCCTCTCTACTTTCCAAAGCCAACCTCACTACCTGTAACCTTGATCCATTGCCATCCCACCTCATCCCAGACCTTAGTGCTGCTGTCATCCCAGCCCTCATCCACCTTTTCAACCTATCGCTAACCTCTGGTATCTTCCCTTCCTCCTTTAAGCATGCCACCATCACACCCATCCTAAAGAAACCATCTCTTGACCCTTCCTCTCTGTTCAACTATCACCCCATCTCACTGCTTCCATTTGCTTCTAAACTCCTCGAACAACATATTTATCTTCAACTGTCCTCTAACTTTCTTCTTGACCCACTGCAATCTGGTTTACGATCCCATCACTCTACAGAAACCGCCCTAACCAAGGTCACCAATGACCTAGTAACTGCTAAAGCCTCACGTCACTACTCTGTGCTTCTCTTCTTAGACTTGTCCTCTGCCTTTGACACTGTTGACCATTCCCTCCTGCTACAAATCCTCTCCTCCCTCGCCATCACGGACTCAGCCCTTTCCTGGATCTCCTCATACCTCACTGATAGGACATTCAGCATCTCTCACTCCTCCACCACCTCCTCCTCTCGACCTTTCCCTGTTGGTGTTCCCCAGGGGTCAGTCCTGGGTCCCTTACTCTTCTCTATCTACACTCTTGGTCTGGGTCAGCTTATAGCATCACATGGCTTTCAATACCACTTTTATACTGATGACACCCAACTTAACATCTCCAGCCCAGACATCAACTCTCTACTGATCCGGATCCTAGACTGCCTAGTATCCATATCCTCCTTCTCCTCTCGTCTCCTAAAGCTTAATGTAGAGAAAACTGAATTAATCGTCTTTCCACCATCCCACTCCATCCCTCCAACTGATCTCTCTATTACAGTCAATGGCTCTACACTCTCACTGGTCCCGCAAGTCCACTGCCTTGGGATAACCCTTGACTCTGCTTTGTCCTTCAAACCACACATCCACACCCTCACCTCTGTCTGCTGCCTCCATCTGAAAAGTATTTCCCGCGCATTCCTTACCCCTGATACCACAAAAATGCTGGTCCATTCCCTTGTCATCTCCCGCCCATACTACTGCAACATCCTTCTCTGTGGCCTCCCGTCAAGCACTCGTGCTCCCCTTCAATCCCTCCTCAACTCTGCTGCCCGTCTCATCCATCTCTCTCCTCGCTACTTCTCTGCCTCTCCCCTCTTCCAATCCCTACACTGGCTCCCCATTGCCCAGCGACTTCACTTCAAGTTGCTAACCATGACCTACAAAGCTCTCCATAACCTCTTCCCTCCATACAGCTCTGCCTTAATCTCCAGATATCTCCCCTCATGCAATCTCCGCTCCTCACAGGACCTTCTTCTCTGCTCCCCTCTTATCAGCTCCTCACACAACTGTCTCCAAGACTTCTCTCGTGCTTCCCCCATACTCTGGAACCCACTGCCTCAACACATCAGACTCTCTTCCATTTTCACCAGCTTCAAAAGCAACCTGAAAACCCATCTCTTCAGGATTGCCTATAACCTACAATAACCCTGCTATCACTACACTCTCCACAAACATGTCTGCCCCTCAACTTCTGTGTCTCTCCCTCTTCTTTGTAGATGGTAAGCCTTCGCGGGCAGGGTTCTCTTTCCCTCTGTGCCAGTTGATTGTCACATATTGTCAAAATTGTACTTGTTTAACTTATGTTATGTTTGCAACCGCCTTAAAGTAAATAATAATAATAATAATAATAATAATAATAATAATAATAATAATAAGTTCATGATCAACTTAATAACTGCAGGTCACCCGGGTCCTGTGGCTGCAAAGCAAGTCCAAATCCTCCTTCCCGTTCCTGAATGCTTACCTGTAGTTATAAGATGTTTGTGCTGATCTGCTGTGTATGGCCTTTGCCAAAAATAGTGCTGTGCATTGTGACCAAACATCTCCTCTTTGATCTTGTCTATCCAAAGGACATTGTTTTGAAAGTCTTGTGGTTTGGTCAGATGCAACTTTGTAAACTTAAGTTTATATATTGCTCTGTAAAAATAAAAGCTGTGCTCTGCTTGGTTGCTATACTCAACAAAGACAGTCTTACTGCTAGACAGTTTTCATACATAAAGTCCGAGGTACTTTAATGTTTGGAATTTTTTTGCAGGTCACATTAAAGGAGATATCGTGATTGACCTCAGCCTTGGTTCCGCGATCCATCATCTGTATGCAGCCTGTGAGTTTTTCAAACACATCATAGTCCTGAAGGCCAGAGACAGATGTATCATGGAGCTGAAAAGATGGCTAAACACACGCACTGGAGCATTTGACTGGGGACATACCACAAAAGTTCATATGGAGATGGAAGGAAGCAGGTGAAGTATTTGACTTTTTGGTGGAAACCTACTGCAGTTGTCCTTGTTAGTACAGTATGTAAGAGATTTGAAGCAGATATAAGAAATTCTTAGACAGTATATCTTTTATTTAACTTGTTTTCTCAGTGCTTGTCTATTCAAGATAAGTAGGGAGACATGTATGAAACTAGACACGTCAAAGTTCATTTTCTCATCTTTTCTTCACTGTATAATGCACTTGAATGTATGAAAGTGTCTTTTGTGCATTCATAAATGGTGTCTATAGTTCATCGCCACTCGCCTGTGTGTTTGGCGCATTATGGAACTTAGGCACATTACTAATGCCCCAAACATGTAGTAAGGCTATAGATAGACTGGAAATAAAAGAAAAGTCATTAGAATAGCATGTCGGTGAATAGAAACTATGGGACTGATCTTGCTTACTGGACCACAGTTCCCAACAATACCTGTGCTGTGCTGGCTCTTGCTGTATGTAGAATAAAGGGTGAGAGCAGCAAAAATAAATTTCAAATTGAATGCAGTAAAAATTAAAAATATAAAAATCTGAACATCATAATCAGTGAGTTATTTAATGTAAAACTAGTTTTAGATTCTATTAATTTTAAATACATTTTGTAGGAGATATTTTTATATTTTTGGGATATTATATATTTTTATATTAATTTTATATGATCAAATTTTTCATAAAATTTAAATAATTTAATTTTATACGGTTTGATACTTATAATAAATTACTTTTTATTACTGTACTGGTGTACGTTGAGAAATAAGGGACACTTTTTTCCCTAACAGTAAATCTAGCTCCACTTCAACTCCACAGGCTCAGTCAGACCACATTGACATAGGGCTGCCTGTTCGAGCAGTAATGCGCCTAGTTTTGCAGAACCACATTCATATATTGCATGTGTATAATATTATAAGTGTGGTGCGACATGCCTTCATTAACGCCCCCAGAACACCCCCTCTTGTAAGGCGTATTAGAAAGTGTCGAGTCTTATGAACAATGAGCCTATCACATTTGTTAGGCACATTAGACATCTTAGCCGCTCACTTAGGCACATTTTACTCCAGAAAAGGGTGAAAAACCCAATCATACATGTCTCCCTTAGTATATCCTTAGCCATAGATTGATTCAAGACTTCTAGTATTACTGGAAGCCAATAATTCAGGGCTAACTACTGAGCTTTCATGACACCTTACTGATATCGACTAAGAGACATTAGTTTACCCCATTTTTCCCTTTTTCTTTCAGTGACCAGTTTCAGGACAAAGAAGGAAAAGTGAGATCAGCAGTTCAACATGTTGTCAAATGTGACCTTGAGAAAGAAAATATCATGGAACCGATGGTCTTACCTCCAGCAGATTGTATCATCACTGCTTGGCTCCTAGAGACAGTCAGCAAAGATCGTGACGATTACATCAGAAATCTCAAGAAGTTCTCGATGTTGAAACCTGGAGGACACCTCATAATAGTTGGAAATATAGGTCAAACGTTTTATACAGTTGGGAAAGACCAGCTCCATTGTTTCACATATGATGAGGATTTTGCCAAGAAAGCTCTAGCTGGAGAAGGCTTTGTTGTTGATTACTGTAAGGTTAACAAGAGAAAGGCTGTGAGTGATCTTACTGACTATAAGGCCCTCATATTTATTGCAGCTCACAAGGAGAAGTAGGTCTGAGCAAAAAAGTTGAAGTTATATCTGTGTGTAAGGAGTTAATATATAGATCTTTAAAACAAAATAAAAGAAACATTAATTATAATAGGGTTTCTCTATGACCCTTTTTACCCAGATAGTTTATAGAGATTTCTGTTAATGTGCCTGAAACATATGTCTAATATAGATAACCGCATTTTTATGCACTCTATAAAGGACTTCTGAGTAGACAGAGGGAGAATTCCATGTTGAGGATCCTCATTTTGTGGCTTAAGTGAGAAGCAGGGAAAAAGAGTAACTCTTGCTCTGAAGGACCTGTTCTACTTTATATTACATAGATATTCCACTCATTTGAATGGAGCCATGTAATATTTTATGGCAAATCCTCTGGGTATTAGCTGGGCACCATTTTTTTTCTTTACTTATTTTCAAGAGACTCTGTGCGTAAGTGAGATTTGTCCAAAGTGGATTTAATTTGTACATAATCTGTTGTAAAATTTGTGCAAACTATAAAATTGGTTAGTGTTCAGGATAAAATGTATTGTACATCATGTTCCTTGCTTATTGGACCATTAGAGTGCTGAGACCTAGGTTTAACATGTGGGAAATCTAATGTCTTGGAATCACTTGCTGTGCTGTTTCCTATTTGCTGTATATGAATAGTATAATAAAGTAAGGCATATTAAATGTAACTGCTTGTGTCCTTTATCAGGATCTTTATCACTTACTTACTCTATAAGTTTTAGAAATCTTAATTTATTTTACATAATCATATTGCATTGAACGTACCATAGGCCAGAAACTATATTCAAGCAGTGATCAAAATCATATAAGATATTATCAAATATTTTGATAGATATCTGCTTTTGATCACCGAGAGGCAAAACCTTGCATGCCATAAATGGGACAAATCAACTGTAGCAGATGGTCAAAACTGTTGAATTTTACTGTAGCAAACTAGTTTCAACAATCTCAAACTTTCTATCTAACTTCATATAGTTGTTACTCAACTCTGTCATTGCAAAACTTTGGGTGAAGGCTCTAAGTGAAACCTTCGAACTCATTGTGATTCCATTGTTCAATGGACCCATTGTAACTAATAGGATCCATCGGTTGCCGTCGTTGTCCATAGTGAAACAGATCCTCAGGTCATCTGGTTTCACATCTACCTGGAGGTTCTAAACAGATGTAGATGTGAACTTAGCCTTATGATTCATCTCATCATCCCTTTATGTCAAAGGTCTTTAAAACAAAAGAGTGTAATATGGATGTTACTTAAATAAAGTACAAAAATAAATGTATATTGAGCAGAATTTATGTTTAAATTACAGTACTTTAGTTAATTTTTCTTTCAACTCTGAGACTGATGTTTGGTAACATTGTGTCAACTAACACATAATTATTGCTTTTTATTTCTGTTAAGAAAGTTCTAGCGCTAATCTTGTTTCTAAATTGTAAAAACTAAGGGCGACATTTCCCAACACGCCAACGCCAGTTTTTTGGTGCATATTGTGCTAAAACCGCTTTTGACACCATATTTTGGATGTAAATGAACTGTCATACACCAAAACTAGGTGCATTATATGCCAGGACCGACACATTGTAATGCGCCTTAAAATGATGCACTGTGCGCCTCCATAGCGAAATATGCCTATTGAGGCGCATAGCACATCACTACAAGTGTATATGTGTTAGGCGCATTTCTCATTTTACAAGTATGTGTTAGGTGCATTTCATATACTTGTAATGATAAGCTATGCGCCTCCGTGTGTGATGTGCCTCGATAGGGGCATTACATACTCTACCAATTAAATGTTTTGTGCCGCGATTAGTGATTATACCTCATAATTCCGCCATCCAATCCTTTGCATATTATCTTAAAAAATTCAGTAATTATAGTGATGACTTATTTCAATTTCCTATCATGAATATTGAATTTCTTCTCTATCATAAATTCTTTTCTGACAATCACTTTTATTTGCAGGTGAAGGGTACCGATGGGCTTGAGATTTCCTCCTCACTTGCAAATTTATACTTGGCTGTTTGGAAACAACAACACATTTTTTCAGAAAAGAGCCCATTTCTTAATTATAATGTCTGTTACGACATAGATGATGTCTTGATCATCTGGGATCATGATGGGATCGTGCCAGACTTTCTAAAATGTCAGCTGTAACCAGGCTCGGACTGGGCTGCCGGGGGAATCCCCCGAGCCGCTGGGGGCCCCGGAGGCAGTGCCGTCGCTCCCTGGGGCCCGTCCGCGCATCCGGTCCCTGGACGCCCGGGACCTGCGTCCCGAGCGCCCAGAGACCAGGTCCGGGAGTCGGGGACTAATGTCCCTGACTCCCGGGGCAGCACGGTGTCAGCAGAGCAGAGCGCCACTAGCGCTGCGCTCCGCTGATCTCCCTGGCAGGCTGAAGGCACTAGGCCTTAAGCCTGCCGGGCGTCGGCCCCCACTGCTGATGTAGACGGCGCCGTACGGAGCCGGCGGCAGCTCGGAATAGCCGGGAGCAGGAGTCGGCGGCAGCTCGGAGTGGCCGGGAGCGGGAGCCCGAGCCAGGTAAGTGGCTGTTTGTTGTTTTTTGTTTTGTTTTTTTAATTACATAGGGGTCCCTGGCTACAAGCGGATCCATGACTACAGGGGGTCCCTGGCTACAAGGGGGGGCCCTGACTACAGGGGTCCCTGGCTACAAGGGGGGCCCTGACTACAAGGGGATCCCTCACACCCATGGTATCCCTGGCTACAAGGGGGACCCCTGGCTACAAGGGGATCCCTGACTACAAGGGGGTCCCTGGCTACAAGGGGGACCCCGACTACAAGGGGTCCCTGACTACCTAGGGGTCCTGGCTACCTAGGGGGTCCCTGGCTACCTAGGGGGTCCCTGGCTACTAGGGGGTCCCTGGCTACAAAGGGGTCCCTGGCTACTAGGGAGGGGGTCCCTGGCTACATGGGGGTCCTTGGCTGCAATAGGGGCCCTGACTGCAAAAGGGGCCCTGGCTACCTACAGGGGTCCCTGGCTACCTACAGGGGTCTCTGGCTACCTACAGGGGGCCCCTGGACTACAGGTGGCCCTCTGATACTAAGGGGGCCCTGGATACCTCAAGGGGGGCCCTGGCTACAAGGAGGGGCCCTGGCTACCTAAAAGGGGGCCCTGGCTACAAGGGTGGGCCCTGGCTACAAAGCGCGCCCTGATTACAAAGGGGGCCCTGGCTTCCTACAGGGGGCCGCTGACTACCTACTGGGGGCCCCTGGCTACAAAGAGGGCCCTGGCTACAAGGGGGGCCCTGACTACAAGGGGTCCTTGGCTACCTACAGGGGGCCCTGGCTACAAAGGGGGCCCTGGCTACCTAAAAGGGGGCCTTGGCTACAAGGGGGCCTTGGCTACAAGGGGGGCCCTGGCAACAAGGGGGGGCTCTGGACAAACAGGGGGCCCCTGCTACAAAGCGGATCCTGACTACAGGGGGTCCCTGGCTACTAAGGGGGGGCCTTTGACTAAGGGGGTCCCTGGCTACAAGGGGGGGGGGCCTGACTACAGGGGGCCCCTGGCTACCAAAAAGGGGGTCCCTGGCTACAAAGAGGGCCCTGGCTACAAAGAGGGCCCTGGCTACAAAGAGGGCCCTGGCTACACAGGGGGCCCTGGCTACCTAAAAGGGGCCCTGGCTACCTAAAAGGGGCCCTGGCTACCTAAAAGGGGGCCTTGGCTACTTAAAGGGGGGCCCTGGCTACAAGGGGGCCCTGACTACAAAGGGGGCCCCTGGCTACCTAAAGGGGCCCTGACTACAAGGGGGGGGCCCTGGCTACAAGGGGGCGGGCTCTGACTACAAGGGGGTCCCTGGCTACAAGCGGATCCCTGACTACAGGGGGTCCCTGCCTACAAGAGGGCCCCTTTGGGTCAAGGGGGGGCCCTGACTACAGGGGTTCCCTGGCTACAAAGGGATCCCCGACTACAGGGGTTCCCCGGCTACAAGGGGGTCCCCGACTACAAGGGGTCCCCGGCTACAAGGGGGTTCCCTGGCTACAAGGGGGTTCCCTGGCTACCTAAAGGGGTCCCTGCTACAAAGGGGGGTCCCTGGCTACAATAGGGGCCCTGACTGCAATAGGGGCCCTGACTGCAATAGGGGCCCTGACTGAAAAAGGGGCCCTGACTGCAAGGGGTCCATGGCTACCTACAGGGGCCCCTGACTACCTAAACGGGGGCCCTGGCTACAAGGGGGGGGGCCCTGACTACAAAGGGGGGGCCCTGACTACAAGGGGTCCCTGGCTACCTAAAAAGGGGCCCTGACTACAAGGGGGGCCCTGGCTACCGACAGGGGGCCCTGACTACCGAAAGGGGGGCCCTGACGAAACGGGGGGCCCAGGCTCCAAAGGGGGCCCTGGCTACCTAAATACCAAAGGGGCCCTGACTACCTACACAGTAGCCAAAGGGGGGGGAGGGGGCATGACTTCCTGTACACTAGCTAAAGGAGGCCCCTAACTGTGTATTTCACTGTAATGTGATGTGACCTGAGCGGGTGTCTGAACTCTCTGGGGTTTCTCTAATATGGTGGTGTTGTAGGTATACCTGAGCTGGTGTCTGACCCCTATGTGGTCTCTATATGGTGGTGTTGTTAGGCTATACTGGGGCTAGTATTAAAACTAGTGGTCTCAAAATGGCGGAGTGGTGTAGGTTATACCTGAGCTGATGTCTAACCTCTATGTTGGTCTCTAATATGGCGGTTTTTTGTAGGTTATACCTGAGCTGGTGTCTGACCTCTTTTGTGGGTCTCTATATGCGCGGTGTTGTAGGTTATACCTGAGCTGGTGTCTGATCTCTATGTGGTTCTTATATGGCGGGTGTTGTAGGTTATACTTGAGCTGCTGTGTGATCTCTATGTGGTCTCTTTATGGTGGTGTTGTAGGTTATCCCTGAGCTGGTGTTGGACCTCTATATGGCAGTGTTGTAGGTTATACCTGAGCTGGTGTCTGACCTCAATGTAGTCTCTATATGGCGGTGTTGTAGGTTATCCCTGAGTTGGTGTCTGACCTCTATGTGGTCTTCTATATGGTGGGGGTTGTAGGTTATCCCTGAGCTGGTGTCTAAACCTCTATGTGGTCTCTATATGGCAGTTTTTGTAGGTTATACCTGAGATGGTGTCTGACCTCTATGTGGTCTCTATTGGTGGTGTTGTAGGTTATACCTGAGCTGGTGTCTGACCTCTATATGGTCTCTATATGGCGGTGTTGTAGGTTATATCGGCGCCGGTATAATGCCAGTGTACGTGTGTCCCTGATTGACCCTGTGATAGGAGTTACACTTAGGCTGTGTTCACATGGCTTATTCATGGCGGATTTGTGAGCCGGATTGCGCTCGCAAATCCGGCGTGAATAAGGGGCGGGACAGGGGCGGGGCTGGATGCGCTGCGGGGGCGCCGCTCCACGGCCCCATAGACTGTCATTATCTATGGAGCGTATGCGGAGGGGGATATTGTATGTGGGTGGAGGGGGATATGGATGGAGCTACTTAGCCCTGTGTCTATGATATGTTAGGACGGAAACATATGTGTGAGACAGACAGATATGTGGACTCTTTGCTATTGTCCTACACATGACAGTTCTGTTTTGCACACTGTATTATGTGGTAAAATGGGAGAGGCCGGTAATATTTTCATGTACAGTAGGGTGGGCCCTCCAAGATCAACTCCCCTGTGGGCCCCAGAACCCCAGTCCGACACTGGCTGTAACCAATGCATCTAAAATTAACCAGTACATTTTCACATGATGCGGTAATTTTTTACATCTCACTTTATCCTGAGATTTATGTACCAACACTACTTCAAATTCAATTTATAGAAAACTTCATCCAGGTAATACGGCCCTTGATGCATCATCATGCAAACATACTTTAACCCCTTAACGACCGCCCGCCGACTTTAGACGTCGGGTGGTGCGGGTCGTTCGTCTGCAGCGTTGGGATCGGGGCTGTACTACACAGCCCTGATCCCAGAGCATCTCCTGTGAGCACCGGGTAGCGGCGGGAACCTCCGCAACCCGGTGCTTTAACCCTTTGATTGCGGCGGTGCATTACCGCAGCGCAATCAAAGGGTTTCCCTGCTCTGTCAGGTGATCGGAACACCCGGTGACCCGACAGAGCCCAGGTAACGGCTGCACAGTCAGCTCTGGGGACCTAGAGTGGCCCTAGAGCTGTCTGTGTACTAAGCCAGTGACTAGGACAACTTTGTTGCTGTCCTAATCACTGCCTGTCAGAACTGACACAGATAAGAATCTTTTAGCATATATGAATATGCTAATACATTACTAAGTGTAAAAAACACAGTAAAACAATTCTCCCTTCATGGGAGTAAAAAAAAAAAAAAAAAAAAAAAAACCATAAAAAGTGTAAAAAAAAGTTTAACAAAATAAATAAAAAAAAAATATTTAATACAAAATTTAAATTTTGCATAAATTACCGCACAAAAAAACCTACACATATTTGGTATCCACACGACCGTAATAACCTGTAGAATTAATCTAACAAGGTTATTAAGTTTTGAAATGTGAATGGTGTAAAAAAAAAAAAAAAAAAAAAAAATACTGCAACTATTTATAGGTGAACTTAAACTATTCCCCCATAAAGTACTAGTTGTCTCGAATAAAACGAAGCCTCATCCAACTGTGTCACTTAAAAACTAAAAAAGTTACAACTGTTGAAACTCAAGGAGGCAAAAACTACAAAATGTTGCTGGTCATTAAATACTTATCAGGCGTTCGGCTTAAGGGGTTAAAAGCCATACCAGTGAGGCGTATCTTAGTCAAAAGAGCATGTACTGATCATGTGACATTCAATAGTCAGGGCATGTAAATATAGCAAAAATCATTCATTTAATGCTTTCATTTTTAACATTAAAAATAATAACAATAATCAAACAAAAATATGTTTTTTTTCTATACCTTACAATAAAGACTTTATAAGCAATTCAAACATTTTCTTCAAATACTTACCTATCCTTAACAAGGACGTCAAACGTAGAAATATTTGCATGATTTTTTTCAGTAAAATAAAACTTAAAATGTTTTTTGCTGATTTACCTCCACTAGTGTTGATGGAACCTTTCGAGAAAAGTTAAGTTCAAGTCTAACTTCACATTTTTCCTCGAACAGAACTGAGCTTTGTACAGTTCGTTTGAGTAAAAGTTCTAGGTCAACATGGCGTTCGACTAACCATTTTAATAGTTTTTAGTGCCTTTCTGCAGCTTTGACAGCCATCCAATCAGCGCAGAGAACAGAGAATATCAAAAACGTCATCCTTGAGGTGTAGGACTCATTGGCTGCTAAAATCACATGACCATGTTAAATGTATTGCCTTGTGTGAACGCCATTTCCAGCTTACTCTCTGTACTGTACAGACTGCTCTCTGTCTGCTTACCGGCATGCAGGCACAAGATTTGTTTATTAGCGATTTTATACAGGAAAAGCTGTTATTTAGATTAAGTAGGTAGGTAGGTAGGTAGGTAGGGGGATGTATAGCAAACTTAGAAAATCATAGACAGGAATATTTAGGGAGTTTTGTATTGCTGGCTGAATCTTTTCCACACCCAGAAGCTGTAATTTGGCAACATTTGCAGACTCGCATAACGTCTAACTCTCATATACATTATACAGTCATATGAAAAAGTTTGGGCACCCCTATTAATCTTGGAGCAGAGATCCTTCACGTGCCTCCACTCTCTATGGGTCAACAAGCCGAGGTCCGCACCACTGCTAGTTAGGCCATGCTAAATTTCATACTGCATAATGGCATTATGTTGCTGCCACAATCGCTGGAGCATGTGGAGGATGGATTTCCAGCACGTTGCCACATCACATTCACATATCAGACGGTGGACGGGGATACCCAGATCATGCTGCAACGCTGCCAGTTGCTGCACAAAAGACAACATTGAATCCACAATGTCATCATCATAGGTGACTTCCTTTTCCTGACAGTCTACATCTTCAAGCAAGGATCTAGAAGCCACAGGCACTGCGAGGCATTGCTGGCCACTTGGGATTTCTGCCGATGGACCAGATTCCTTCTCCTCCTCTGACGGCATCAGATATTGGGGTTCAGAGCAGACAAAATCATCCTCTTTGGCCTCTTGATCTTTTGAAATGCCTTCAGACTCCAACCACATTGTGTCATCAGCTCTTCAGAATATGGATTATCTGGAGTGGTCTGTATATTGGGTTGTGACATTCGGCCCGTGTTTGCTTCAGGTTGGACTGTTGATGATGTCATTTGTGGCCGTGACTGAGAGGAAGAGGAGGTAAAACCACTGGATGCATGGTGTGTTAAGCACTGAAGAACAGATTGGCGACGCTGTTCATTAATGAGGCTCACAGGGAGCGAACCAAGCGATGACAGGCCTAACAGTCCTGCGACTGACGAAGTGCTCGATTGTGTGTTGCCTGGAGCACTGGAAAGAGTGCTTTGTCTCATACATCAAGCTCCATGTCCTACGCCCCTCCTTGCTCGCTTAGCACCTCTAGTTTTCTCCATGTTCAAAAGCTAAATATTAAAAACTAAAGATTTGGTAACAGTATCTTATGCAATAGCTGTACCCCCAAAACTGCAAAAATGAAGTTATGGGCACTTAATACAATTTTCACCAAACAACCACTATTTGAAATAGATTTCTTTCTATAGGAGATTTGTTAACAGTGCCTTATGCAATAGCTGTACGCCAAAACTGCAAAAAAGAACTTTTGGGCACTGAGTATGATGTACAGTCATATGAAAAAGTTTGGGAACCCCTATTAATCTTAATCATTTTTAGTTCTAAATATTTGGGTGTTTGCAACAGCCATTTCAATTTGATATATCTACTAACTGATGGACACAGTAATATTTCCGGATTGAAATGAGGTTTATTGTACTAACACAAAATGTGCTATATGCATTAAACCAAAATTTGACCAGTGCAAAAGTATGTGCACCCCAACAGAATAGTGACATTAATATTTAGTAGATCCTCCTTTTGCAAAATAACAGCCTCTAGTCGCTTCCTGTAGCTTTTAATCAGTTCCTGGATCCTAGATGAAGGTATTTTTTAGCATTGCTCTTTACAAAACAATTCAAGTTCAGTTAAGATTGATGGTCGCCAAGCATGGACAGCCCGCTTCAAAGTATCCCACAGATGTTCAATGATATTCAGGTCTGGGGCCTGGGATGGCCATTCCAGAACATTGTAATTGTTCCTCTGCATGAATGCCTGAGTAGATTTGGAGCTGTGTTTGGGATCATTGTCTTGCTGAAATATCCATCCCCGGTCGTAACTTCAAATTCATCACTGATTCTTGTACATTATTCTGAAGAATCTGCTGATACTAAGTTGAATCCATGCGACCCTCAACTTTATCAAGATTCCCGGTGCCGGCATTGGCCACACAGCCCCAAAGCATGATGGAACCTCCACCAAATTTTATAGTGGGTAGCAAGTGTTTTTCTTGGAATGCTGTGTTTTTGGGACGCCATGCATAACGCCTTTTTGTATGACCAAACAACTCAATCTTTGTTTCATCAGTCCACAGGACCTTCTTCCAAAATGAAGCTGGCTTGTCCAAATGTGCTTTTGCATACCTCAGGTGACTCTGTTTGTGGCATGCTTTCAGAAACGGTTTCTTTCGCATCACTCTCTCATACAGCTTCTCCTTGTGCAAAGTGTGCTGTATTGTTGACCGATGCACAGTGACACCATCTGCAGCAAGATGATGCTGCAGCTCTTTGGAGGTGGTCTGTGGATTGTCCTTGACTGTTCTCATCATTCTTCTTCTCTGCCTTTCTGATATTTTTTCTTGGCCTGCCACTTCTGGGCTTAACAAGAACTGTCCCTATGGTCTTCCATTTCCTTACTATGTTCCTCACGGTGGAAACTGACAGGTTAAATCTCAGACAACTTTTTTTATCCTTCCCCTGAACAACTATTTTGAACAATCTTTGTTTTCAGATCATTTGAGAGTTGTTTTGAGGAGCCCATGATGCCACTTTTCACAGGAGATTCAAATAGGAGAACAACTTGCAATTGGCCACCTTAAATACCCTTTCTCATCATTGGATACACCTGGCTATGAATTTCAAAGCTCAGTGAGGTTACAAAACCAATGTTGTGCTTCAGAAAGTCAATAAAAAGTAGTTAGGAGTATTCAAATCAATAAAATGATAAGGGTACCCAAATTGTTGCACAAGTCAGAATTTGGTTTAATGCATATTGCACATTTTGTGTTAGTACAATAAACCTCATTTCAATCCGGAAATATTACTGTGTCCATCAGTTATTAGATATATCAAATTGAAATGGCTGTTGCAAACACCCAAATATTTAGAACTAAAAATATTAAGATTAATAGGGGTGCCCAAACTTTTTCATATGACTGTACATCATACTCAGTGCCCAAAAGTTCTTTTTTGCAGTTTTGGGGGTACAGTTATTCCATAAGACACCGTTAACAAATCTCCTATAGAAAGAAATCTATTTCAAATAGTGGTTGCTTGGTGAAAATTGTATTGAGTGCCCATAGCTTCATTTTTGCAGTTTTGGGGGTACAGCTATTGCATAAGATACGGTTACCAAATCTTTAGTTTTTAATATTTAGCTTTTGAACATGGAGAAAACTAGAGGTGGTAAGCGAGCAAGGAGGGGCGTAGGATATGGAGCTTGAGGTATGAGACAAAGCACTCTTTCCAGTGCTCCAGGCAACACACAATCGAGCACTTCGTCAGTCGCAGGACTGTCAGGCCTGTCATCGCTTGGTTCGCTCCCTGTGAGTCTCATTAATTAACAGCGTCGCCAATCTGTTCTTCAGTGCTTAACACACCATGCATCCAGTGGTTTTACCTCCTCTTCCTCTCAGTCACGGCCACAAATGACATCATCAACAGTCCAACCTGAAGCAAACACGGGCCGAATGTCACAACCCAATATACAGACCACTCCAGATAATCCATATTCTGAAGAGCTGATGACACAATGTGGTTGGAGTCTGAAGGCATTTCAAAAGATCAAGAGGCCAAAGAGGATGATTTTGTCTGCTCTGAACCCCAATATCTGATGCCGTCAGAGGAGGAGAAGGAATCTGGTCCATCGGCAGAAATCCCAAGTGGCCAGCAATGCCTCGCAGTGCCTGTGGCTTCTAGATCCTTGCTTGAAGATGTAGACTGTCAGGAAAAGGAAGTCACCTATGATGATGACATTGTGGATTCAATGTTGTCTTTTGTGCAGCAACTGGCAGCGTTGCAGCATGATCTGGGTATCCCCGTCCACCGTCTGATATGTGAATGTGATGTGGCAACGTGCTGGAAATCCATCCTCCACATGCTCCAGCGATTGTGGCAGCAACATAATGCCATTATGCAGTATGAAATGTAGCATGGCCTAACTAGCAGTGGTGCGGACCTCGGCTTGTTGACCCATAGAGAGTGGAGGCACATGAAGGATCTCTGCTCCATCCTTGGCAATTTTGAAAAGGCCACCAAAATGGTCAGTCGGGACGATGGCATTGTCAGCATGACCATTGTGGTTATATTTTTACTGGAACAAGCATTAGGCACTCTGCGGCAGCAGGTCCCAGCAGTGATGGATGATCAGGAGGAGGCAGACACAGAGCCTTACTCGCTGGAGGATGTAGAAGGCCTGATTGTTTTGCAATTGTACACGTTTCCTTTAGACGGTGGTTCTAGGTTGAGGGCGGGTTCAGGACGGTGGGTCAGCTCACAGAGAAGAGCGCATGAGGCTAGCCAGGGCTCTGGTTACAGTCAGGATGAGGAAGTGGTAAGAGGTTGGCACAGATTGGAGGAGGAGGAAGAGGATTAAGATCTGGTTAGTGCTCCTCGATCCCAAGGCTTGGGAGATACCGGCAGCATCTCACACATGAGTGCTTGGATGCTACCTACCTGCAGCATGATCCACGCATCAAGGCAATTAAAATGAACAGCGATTACTGGGTGTCCACCCTCCATGATCCACGTTACAAGACAAAAATGAACAATTTCCTTCCACCCACACAAATTGACAGTAGAATGCAGGAATTTGAGGCAGTGCTCATTGACCAACTCGAGAACAAACCTTGGAACAACGTCAGCAACCGGGCAGCAGTAGAATGGCAATTAGCCGCAGCTGCAGCAGACAGTGTGGCAGAACCCTACTGGCTGACATTTTGCAATTGATGTTTACCACCTCAGCAATGCCTGCAAGGCAGGGCACCATTCAGACACACAGAGACCTCCTTAGGACCATGACTACCTACAGCTCAATATGAATGTTTTTGGACTTGGTCTGAACCCATTCGACTTCTGGGTGTCCAAACTGGATGAATCGCCTGAGCTTGCCCGGCAGCCAGCGTTATCTCAGAACACACATTCAGCACAGCTGGTGGGGTGATATCTGACAAACGTATTCGTTTTTCCTCTGACAATGTGGATCATTTGACATTTGTAAAAATGAATTAAGTGTGGATCTCTGAGCAGTTTGTTGGCCCGGTTGCCGATGTCACTGACTAGTAAACTGTAGCACGTCTTCTTGACAATGTGCTGGCAGAGTTGGGTTCCTGTGCTGTCCCTCATGGCTGAGTTGTGTTTCCCTGCTGTCCCTCCTGGCGGAGTCATGTTCCCGTGTAATACCTCCTGGCAGAGTCATGTTCCCGTGCTGTTCCTCCTGGCGGTGTCATGTTCCTGTGCTTCCCCTCCTGGTTGTGCTGAGTCCCGGTTGTCCCGTTCGTGATCCAAGACCCTTCTGTCCTTGTCTGCAGCTTCCTTGTCCATGACCCCTAGGGCCTTCCCTCTTGGACTTTCTCATTCTGTGTTTCCTGTATTTTAGCCTTGTCCTTACACCCCTGACCGTGGTAGTTAGAGTTTCCGCCTCCATGGTCCCAAGGATGCACTTTCCTACCTTGCACATGTTTCAAGGAGTCTCTTATGTTCCATGTACTGTTTTGCCTTAATAAAGCCTTGAAACCTTACACATAGAATGAAGCTGGTGAGGTATTTGTCTAAATCTTAGGAGGAAACTTTAGCCAATGGAAACCAATTATCTAGAGCAAATAATGCCACTAAATAGATGTTAGTTGTGGAACAATCCCTTTTCAGTGACCACTTGCAGGACAGAGAAGACAAAGTGAGATCAACAGTTCAACATTAATATAATGGCACCTGGAGATAGAAAATCTAATGAATCCCATGATCTCACCTCCAACAGGTTATATCATCAGTGCTTGGCTCATGGATTTTAAATTACCTCAGATATCTCAGGAAGTTGTCAAGGTTGCTGAAACCTGGAGGACACTTAATAGTTAAGCGGTATTTAGATATGACATATTTCACCGTTGGAAAAGACAAGTTCCATACTCACATATGATGAGGATTTTATCAGGAAAGCTCTATTCGGAGAAGGCTTTGCTCCCGATTACTGTAAGGTTAAGAAGAGAATGGCTGTGAGTGATCTTATGGACTATAAGGCCATGAAATTTATTGCAGCTCACAGGGAGAAGTAGGTCTGAGTTGAAACCTATAAGTTACATCTGCATGTCACTGGTTTACATGTAGGCTTTAAAATAAATTATATTAACCTGTAGGAAACTTTAATTTCAACTTATTGCCAAGGCACTCTTTTAATAAGTAGGAACAGTCCAATATTAATAAACCCTTTATTTTGTGTTGACAACATAATTAGAGATGGGCGAATTTCTCAAAGATTCGATCACTTCGCCGAATTTTCCGACAAAATTCGTTTCGTTCCGAATTACTTCGCCCAATCCGTGCA